>MDKI01080697.1:0-40983 GCA_005239505.1 Nicotiana paniculata | reverse complement strand
AAAATCATATATTACTTGTCGACCACGTACACTTGCGTGTGCATTGGGAAATCAACCAACACCCACCTTAGGGCTTTTGGTTGCAAGTGATTTGTGCATAACAATGGCAAATATTCCCTAGGTAATTTTGATCCCAGAAGTGATGAGGGAGTATTCTTGGGATACTCTTCACATAGTAAGGCTTATAAAGTCTATAACAAAAGAACTATGTGTGTTGAAGAAGTGTGCATATAGTTTTTGATGAAACAAACATTCTTTCTGAAAGACATGAACAAGAGGATGAAGAAATTGGGCTGGTCAGAAACTCAGTCCAAACTGGAGCAACACTGGAGGAAGAAACAGGTGATGGAACAGGCGCATCCCTCCCTGGCAACATGACAGAGGGAACTGAACAAATTAATTTCCAAACCTCATTGGAACCTGGACCTGATCCTGTTCCACAACAACAAGGCACTGAAGGAACTTCAAGGAGTAACCAGTTGGTTTTGAAACCATACAGATATCAAAGTTCTCACCCTATTGAGAACATTATCACTGATCCAACCTCTGGCATCAAAACCAGATCCTCTTTGAAGAATCTGTGTGCTTTTGATGCTTTCTTATCTCTTATTGAACCTAAAAATGTTGTTGAGGCTTTGCAGGATGCAGGCTGGGTGAATGCAATGCAAGATGAACTCAACCTATTTGAAAGAATTCAAGTTTGGCATCTAATACCAAGACTCTTGGATTGATCAGTAATTGGCACAAAATGGGTCTTCAGAAACAAACTTGATGAAGATGAAACAGTTACAAGAAACAAGGCAAGATTGGTGGTTCAAGGATAAAGTCAGGAGGAAGTCATAGACTATGATGAAACTTTTGCTCCAGTGGCAAGGCTAGAAGCAATAAGACTCCTCATAGCCTTTTCTACTTACATGGAATTCACCCTTCACCAGATGGATGTCAAGAGTGACTTCCTAAATGGATATCTAAAGGAAGAGGTGTTCGTCAAGCAACCTCCAGGGTTTGAGAACAAGGAGAATCTTGATCATGTGTACAAACTTGAGAAAGTACTATATGGACTCACGCAAGCTCCCAGAGCATGGTTTGAAAGGTTATCAAAATTCTTGCTTGAGCATGACTACAAGAGAGGTAAAATTGATAGTACTTTATTCTTAAAGGAGATCTCTTAGTAGCTCAGGTGTATGTATATGACATAATCTTTGGAGCAACTACTGAAAAGCTAAGTAAAGAATTTGCTAAACTAATGGGGAGTGAATTTGAAATTAGCATGATGGGTGAGCTTAATTTCTTTTTAGGCTTACAAAATAAACAAAATTCAAATGGAACTATGATCCATCAGCAAAAGTATGTGAAAGAGTTGCTTAAAAGGTTTTAAATGGAATATTCCAAAGAAATTGACACTCTTATTGCAACAACCACAAAACTAGATATAGATGAACCTTGTTCATCTGTTGATCAAAAGATGTATAGGGGAATGATTGGTTCACTGCTAGTAGACCTGACATTGTTTTCAGTGTAGGACTTTGTGCAAAATTCAGGATAATCCAAAAGAATTCCACCTACCTACAGTAAAGAGAATCTTGAGATACTTAAAAGGCACCACTAATCTATGTCTTTGGTATCCAAAAGGTAGTAACTTTAATCTTGGGGGATATGCTGATGTTGATTATGCAGGTTTCCTAGTGGATAGAAAGAGCACCTCAGGTATGGCACATTTTCTGGGCTCATGTCTTGTGTCTTGGGCCACTAAAAAGCAGAATTATGTAGCTCTATCCACTGTTGAGGCTGAGTATATGGCTACAGCTTCATGTTGTGCTCAATTATTGTGGATTAAACAGCAATTGTTAGATTTTGGAATCGATGTTAGATGCATCTCTATCCTTTGTGATAACACCAGTGCTATAAGCATGACAAAGAACACCGTTCATCATAAAAGAAATAAGCACATAGATGTTAGACATTATTTTTAAGGGATAATTATGAGAAAGGATTGATCTCTATTGAATTTTGTGCTATTGATAAACAGATTGATGACATCTTTACAAAAGTACTAAGTAGAGAGCATTTTGAAAGGAACAGGTTAGAGTTAGGGATGATTAAGATCACCTAATTGAACCAGTTCATAATGTACATGAAAAAAAAATTTAAAAAAAAGTTGGCTAGAAATTCTGAAATTTGTGTAAATAATCAGATTAATCGTTGCTCAGTCTCATGCTGTAAATAGCATACTCTCTTGCCATGTTTTGAAATGACTCATTGGTTACTAATGATGTTTTTCTCTTTTGTTGAAAATTGAGGCTTGATCAAAAGGATTCTCACATGATGAACCTGGTTCATCAGTGCTAGTTCATTTGAAAAGCGAGGTATGTGTTCTCTACTATACACACTTTGAAATATTAATAGTTAATCATGAGCAGAACTCTACCTAAACAAAATCTTTTCACAATCTATCTGTATCCCATTTTTGAACCAGTTTCATCTACCCTAAGACTCCAATTAAAACTAAACCGCCTAGAACCTAGGGAAACAGTAATCGTCACCTCTAACTGATCATTTGCAGAGGTGATAAGACCTTTATTTGACCCAAAAGGGTTGCCGTTATATATTAATTACTTCCTCCTTTAAAAAACCCCCCATCATCACCTCTGAAATCACTCACCAACTCTACAATCGTCGAAACCCTTCCATCTTCCTTTCCCTCATTCTCAATCCAAAATCTTCTTCTTCCATCTTAAATCAAAAATGACAAATCCTTTGGACAACCCTTGTTCTCCACCACCTGTTACTCCATCTTCGACCTCTTCCACACCTCCACCACCTAGTCATACTCTTTCTCAACCCAGTTCCAATATTCCCTAACCAAGCACTAGTCCAGAACCCAGAAAAAGACGGGTTAAAATGCTCGCCAGGAAAACAGTGGCTACAGGTTCTCTCGCCAGAAAATTGAATGCCAAATTACAAGCTAGTAAGTTTTAAGAATCAGAAAATTCCAGTGATTCATTCAAATCAGCTACTGAGGAATCAACAGGATCATCTGATTCTGAACAGGTATCATCTGTACCAAATATCGCTTCTGAGAATGTGTCTGAAATAGCAGAGAACTTAGAAAATAGGTTTGTGCTGGTTGGGTCTGTGAAAAATGTGGAGTAGACGAAGAGGTAGTAAAAATAAAATTGGGGAAGAAATAGAGAGAGAGAGAGAGGGAAGTCGGAGTGAAGCCAGAGGAACAAGGGAAGAAATTACTAGATTGTCTATTTGTGGTACTAAAACAGTAGTAATAGAAGAGGGAGCCAAGGAGTCAGGGGGAATGAATCAAGTGAAGCGGCTGAGGGATTAGTAAATCTAGGAAGATCTACAGATGAACCTGGTTCATCCATTGAGGAGACATTAGCAGATCTTATGAAGGTTAGGAGAGAGTTATAAACCAAAGAAGAAAAGGACTCCAAAGACTAAGGAGTCTGAAACTGCAGGAGCAAGTAATAAGGGAAAAGTCACCCCATCTGCTGGTTCTAAAACTCCTCTTCCAAGAGGAAGAACCACAAGAAGTGCACTAAGGTAGAGTGAGGAGGAGTTACAAAAGGCTTTGAATGAAAGTAAGAGAAAGAGAGCTGAAAAGGGAAAGGAGAAAATTGCTGGGCCTGTAGAGGCTGTGGAGATTGAGGAGATGGACCTGGTCCATCAAGATGATCAAAGGGCAGAAGTTGAGGTGCAGACCCCCAAACCAAAGAAAGCCAAGACTTCTTCAAAGAAGTCTGCATCTGTGTCTGTTACACCCTCAATTGTATCCAAGAGAACAAAGTTTACAGTAAAGTCAAAGAAAGTTCAAATTGATGAAGAGGAAGATTGGAGTGCTGATGAAGAATATGAGACTACTGGAGAGAAGGAAAATTTGACTAAGTTTGGGAAGCGCACTATTTTGAAGGGGAGATTGCTGAAATATTTGAAGGAATCTGGATGGTCTATCTGATGGATAAGCTGGAGGTGCATGGTTGGAAGGACATGGTCCTTCAGCTGGATGGGAGGTTGGTCAGTAGTGAGATAGTCGAGTTCATGGACAATGCTGTAATCAAGGACGGTAGGGTCTCTAGCCAAGTGAAGGGGACCAAAATTTCATTTGATGCCATAGAATTGGGAGAAGTTCTTGGGATCCTGTCTGAAGGATATGATGATTACACCAGACAGAGATGGCCCAGCTTGGATGCTTTTCCCACTGCTTTACAAATCACTAGAAGGTTATGTGACAATGAAGAAGAGGTTGAACCAAGGGTTGTCTACAAAAATGAGATGAAGCCTCCTCACAAGGTGGTGTTTGAGTTCATTAACAAGTGTGTACTGCCAAGGCTGGAGAGAAGACACATAGCCAACTACATGGACTTAGTTCTTATGGAGTGCCTGAATAGTGGAAAGAAGATCAACTGGCCTTACTTCATCATCCAGTTCCTGGACAGGGTGGTAAGCGGTTCCAGGCTCATGTCATTCCTTATGGCTTCATCCTCACAACTGTACTTGCTCACTATAAGGTGCCTCTAAAGAGGGAAGTAATGGCTACAGTCAAGGATCACTTTGGCAAAAACACTCTTCTGTCCTGTGACTATGTTGTCAATGTTCCTGAAAATGAACCTGGTTCATCCAGGAAAACTCCGGTGAACAGCAAAGTCAGAGCACTTGTGCAGGAGGGTGGGGATAAGGATGCAGAAATTCTTAGGCTGAAGAACCACCTGGCTGAGGTTGAACATGATAGGGATGCTCTCAGAACTGAGCTTGCCAGAGAAAAGGAGAAGAATGAGGGGATTCTTAATGATATGATGTCTCTTCTCCAAGCTAAAAACCCAGCCTCCACCCCTTCCTAGCCTTAGTAGTCCATCCTGTCTTTGACTTTCAGTGACCCAGATTAGGGATTTTTCTTGTTTCCTTTGCTCATGATGTTAACTGTTTTTATTTCTTCTTGTGGATTGTGGTTGAACAATGCTTCTATCAATGAATTTCGCTGCTTTTGCTCTTAATATTGTTTCATTTTCTTTGACATATTGCATTCTTGGTTTCCTATTGATAACTAATCCATGATTGCACTTGCAGTTTCCCAAGTGGCCATGAGTAATTCTTAAATATCTGGGACTTTATAAAATTTGCAACTTTTCGATGATGCCAAAAGGGGGAAAATGGTTATGTGCTATTCTGAACATGTGATATTTATAACCTAATGAACCTGGTTCTTTATGGTAAATGCTTAATACTCCAAAAAGTCTCAATGTTGGATTAAGTTGTTTATAGGCCTAAGCACAGAGTTTGTCATCATAAAAAGGAGGAATTTGTTGGCCCAAGAAATTGAATGGTTTTGAAGACTGACAAAGGAATTCAAAGATGAACCAGGTCCATCACTAGCGACATAGACACATGAAGAGTTAAAGGCACGTGAGGTGCACATGCAGGAGATAAACGAAATATGCGAATTAAAGAGATATCTCCTGATCAAAAAGATTGCAAAATAATAGGAGAAGGACTCCTTATTCATTAAGAAAAGAATCAAAGATAAGGAAGGATTCGAGGAGTTGAGATTAACTAGAACTCTTCCACCAAGGAAGAGTAGCATCAGAATTCTAGTAAATATCTTGTTTGCTAATCCTATATATTGTTCAGTGTTCTTATTATACCGGCACACACAAAAGCAGAAGAAAAACAAGAATTGAGAGCAAAATTAGCAAGGCAATTTTGCAAGCAGTTCGTGTGAGATTTAAGTGTGCGACTCTGAAGCTACTTGGACTAGCTAGAAGAACCAATTCCAACTGTTGTCTTTTAGTCTAGTTAACTTGTAGTAGGGATTTCAATTTGCAACTTTATAGCTTTATATAGAAGCATTTGTAATAGATACTGAGTGTTCAAGTTATAGCTAACTTGGAGTTTGTCGCAAATAGCTAGAGGATTGTTTGCCACAAAGGGATTAGAGTTAATCCTAGGTTTACAAAGAGATTTTGTAAATGTTGTATTGGCTCAGTGATTTTAGTGGAGTATTTGGGAAAATCCTATTGGAAAGTAGGTCATGGTTTTTTTACCTTTTGAGCCAGGTGTTTTTCACGTAAAATCCTTATGTTCTTTATTTTCTGTATTTATTATTCCGCAAATAGTATAAGTTGGAACACATAGAAGAAATTGGTCCTTCTATAACTAGTGCATGCGAAAATTGGACACCACACAAATCCCCCCCCCCCCTCTTGTGTGGTATTGACGTTTAAGAACATCAGTCAGAAGTCGAAAGTGTTCCTTTCCAATGATTAGACGAGATTCATTGTCGTTCCGCGATGTTAAATCTGGCGCTTGTTGGGAGGCAACCCAGCTTTACTGGTTTTTTTTATTCTTATTTTTATCTTATTATTGTTGTAGTTTTGGGTTTTGTTTTGTAGAATTATAAGAATTGGAAGCAAAGCCATTGGAAGAGTGCAAAAGCGATTCAGAAGGTAAGAACTAAGTGTGGGGTGCCACACAAAGTACCATGCATGGGGGAAGTCTGAGTATCCATGAATCGTCATTGCTTCGGCCTTTATCCTTTCAGGGAGTTTCTTTTCCACCCTTGTTATTATTTTGCTTTATTTGTGCATTGGGGATACTGCACTCTTTTAAGTGGAGGGTGGAAGGATTCTCTAGATATTAGTAGTAGGATGTAGAAAAATGTTAACTTCTTATTCGTGATTTCGTAGTTGTGTAGTATTTTAGTAGTATGAAAAACTCGAAGAAAAAAAAGTAGAAAATTTGGGTTTTCCCGACGATGGATCTCTTAAACAGTTTTCTTGAGGGATTCAAGTCTAAAGAAAAAGGACAAAAAAAATTCTTTGTAGGTAGTGTAGTAACTCCCCCTTGGTTTTTCTTTGTGTCGCGTTTCTTTTCTAAGGGTTTTGTTGGAACCGGGTGGAGGTAGTTTTTTTTAGAGTAGGATCCATTTGATATGAATTGAATTAAAGCAATTTCTCTTGACTTTATTATGCCTTGAGAATAGTGAGTACTTTGGTTGTGAAGCTTAGGCTCAGTTTTTTACTCTTGTATAAGTACCTTAAATCATATGATCTTAACTTTTCTTAACTGCTCTGGCTAGAGTGTCTTGATGAAACCAATCCTCAGTAAGTTATGTGCCATGTTGTGTGAGGTTTGTGTGTTATTCTGTGCATTGCATTTGATGTCTAAAACATGCCCCGTGTGTTTGCAAAGCGAAATAGTAGTTTTGTTTAGTTTTAGAAGTGATATAGGCGTTTCTTTGTTGAGCCAGATATATATAGTTTACCCGCCTAATTGTTATGTATCATAGTTAACCTCTTTGAGCCTGTAATCCTGTTTCTTTGGCAACCACATTACAAGCCTTACCCATTTGTTTGAATTGACCATCTATTTGAACCTTTTCACCTATCATGAGCACTTGAATTATAATGAACTTTGTAAAAGTTAAAGTGTGGGGTGGTTGGTTTGGCTTTTGAGTGGAACTAATGAAATAAGGAGAAAGGTGCACTGTTTTGAAAAAAAAATTAAGAGCCACTAGAATTGAAAAAAGAAAAAAAAAGTTGTATTGCTTTGAAAAATATTATGTGATAGTGGTGACTCTTGATGCAACTGTTCTTAAAGAAGTATGGAGTTAATATACATTGATGTGAAGGTGGAGTTATGGTTTGACATAAGTATGGGGTTTGAATGTTAAAGTATATGTATTAAAGTGCTTAGAGAGGTGTAGTCACTCTTATATCCAAATGTAACCTACCCGATCCCGCAGCCTACATTACAACCAATTAAAGTCCTACTTGATCCTAGACTGAATGAGCTCGATTATTAGACCACTACACTACGGGCAAGCCTATGGTGCATATTTTGTAGCATATCAATGTTATTTCTGAGAGTGAGTGAATTCCTTCTATCTTGAGCTCATAATTGTTCTTAAAATTTTATTGTGTGTGGAACTAATCTATTTTGTTGTGTGAGGGCACTTGATTCATGAAGTAAAGGTAATGTCATTGACCTCTATGTTAGAGTAAGTGAGTGAGTTGTGAATAATGCATGGTACCTGCGAGTCAAATCTTGAGGTGAAGATGTTACATTCTTGTGCTTAGTCTATTTTAAGGATTCTTGGTGTGATGAGTTAGGAAAATTGTTTTAACATGTCGTGTCTATAAAAAGTATAATTTGATTGCTCGAGTTTAAGTGTGGGGTAGTGATGTTTGACTATAATTACATATTTTTTGTGCATTACTTACTTTACATTTTGGGTCTTTAATTCTAAACTATACTATATTTGTGCTTAATTGAGTCTATTTTATGTGTAGGTACGTTGAAGACGAAATTGGGAGCAAAGTAGAGATTTTATGTGTATTTTATACATTACAAGAATGGTTCATGATCATTTATTGGAAATATTATAATAAGACAATCATTGAAGAAAAAGAAAAGAAGAAAAAAAGACAACAATTGGCCAAAGAATGAAGCAGCAAAAAGAAACGAGAATGAATTGAAAAGTTGAACGAAGAAATGAGAAGGAATTGCAAAAGTTAGGCAAAGAAGTGAAAACGCGAGATTCAGTATGTGTTATGAAGCAGGTGACGCGAGCCTTATGTCTCGCTACAAAACAGGCAAGGCATGGTGTCTTGCTCGCGACAGAGCTCGTGACGCCAGGGATAAAGCGAGGTAGACTGGGTGTTTTGCCTCACGAGGCACGGTCTGTGGCGAGCGTGATCCGGATTTTTAAAGCTTATTTTGTCT
Source organism: Nicotiana paniculata (assembly GCA_005239505.1). Classification (NCBI taxonomy): domain Eukaryota; kingdom Viridiplantae; phylum Streptophyta; class Magnoliopsida; order Solanales; family Solanaceae; genus Nicotiana; species Nicotiana paniculata. The sequence continues at coordinate 32,250 of MDKI01080697.1, read as the reverse complement.
CCTATTTGGTTTTAGACTTAGTTATTTCGCTTGGATCTCTTCCCTACACATATAAATAGTCATTAAACACCATTTTTGGCGGAGTTTTTGGTGACCGGAGGCAAGAACATCACGTGTACAACTTTTGGAGGAGAAAATCATAGAGTTCTTCATCCCTTTATCTTTTCTTTGTAATTCTTTTATGCAAAATACTTGGAAAATTGTTACTACGAACATGAGTGGCTAAGCGCTCTAGTTCTAGGGTTGTGGTTGACATTATTATTAATGTTTATTAATTACATCTTCGTTAATTTAGATTATCATCTCGTGGTTGTTTCTTTAATTCTAGTTTTAATTAGTGAATTGTTGTAGCTACCAATGCACTCTACTATCTATGTTATGCTTGGGAAAGCGTGTTCAGATTAGAGTAGAATTAGAGAGAGTTTTTTTCTTAACCCGTGGCTCGGGGAACGATTTCGCAGTTAGGATAGAAATATACCTAACAGTCTTGCTTAATTAAATACCGTATGATACTCGTTCATGATAGACTCAATACCATAGGAATATAGGATTGATATAGTGTGGACTGGCGAGTAGTATTGTGGGAACATGCTATTCATATAAACGATCCAGTTAATTAGCAACCATAGATAATCTGGATTAACGAGTGTGATTATTGAACTTAATAGGATTGATAAACCAACCACAACCCTGGAATTTTTATCTCCTCTGAAGTGAAATCTCGTCATACAAAACTGCATTCTTGATAATTTAGTTGTTATTTGTTTAATTTACGCAATAGTAGATTAATAGAAAAATATCACTCTTAAATATCTTGGACAATTAATTTATTTAGTTTTCTTAGTTAACGATCAATCTAAGTCTCTGTGGATTCGACATCCGACTTTCAAGTCACTTTATTACTTGACGACCACGTATACTTGCGTGTACTTGGGGAATGACCAGCTGCTATGGAAAGGGGCCGACCTGTGGCAGCTGAGTCGGCTCTTCATCTGTTGGTGGTAGAGGAAAAATGGTTGTTGTAGATGATGAGGGGTCTGATTCTGATATCGAGCCAGAGGAAGTGCGGACCTTCGAGGAGAGGTTCACTCGAGTGGAAGTGAGGACCAAGGGGTCCACTAGAAATATTGTTATCCCTGTGGATTTCAACCTATTGGTCAACTCGGAACATGTGGTTCTATATTTGTCCCAACTGTGCACGGACTCCGAGAATAGGACTCCGCAGACGTTGAAGGAAGAAGACATGTCACTAGGAATTTCCGGGATGGCCCTGCGAGTAAGTTATCTCTTTTAGTGTTTTAATTTCTTCTCTCATTTACGTTATTTTCCTTTGTTGATCTCTCTTCATTTGTTTATCAGACTCTAATTCTGGAGATTGAGAGCGCCCTTAGGTAAGAGAAAAGGGCGTCTCTCTATAAGAGGATGGATTCTAAATACAGAGAGTAGCGTACCAAGCACCGAGCACTGGTCAGCATACTTGGTGAAGACGATTAATTCAAAAATCTCCGGGATGAGTTAAAACAAAAAGACGAGGAGTTGAGGGAGAATGATGGTGGCTTGTGAGGGCTATTGGCAGGTGCAGCGTGCTCGAGGGGACGTTGAGAGCCAAAGACGATGAGCTCGAGGTGAGCAAGGGGGTAATGGACGAGTGTGTCAATCTCCAGGCTCAGGTGGTGACCTTACGGGCCGAGCTTGAGCAGAGTGAAGCTAGAGCCAACGGCTTGAGGGACGAGTTGGCTGCCAAAGCTGCGGAGTTGGAGAGAGTTGAGAAATCCAAAACGACTATTGTGGCGGAGGGGGCAGCACTAGCGGGTACCCTCTGCGTCTTCAGGTCCGAGCGGGCTAGTGAAGCAGAGACATCTGCGCTTAAAGAGGTGAGGCTTGAAGATATTATCGGCGGTTTAGAAGCAGAGGACTCGGATCGGAACGAGCTGATTGCCATCCTTAAAGCCGAGAAGGTGCAGCAACAGACCCATCCATCTACCTCCCATGCTTCCACTTATTCTTGTGTGTCACGGGATTTTTACGAGAAATGGCTTCATGTTGAGGCCTAGCTTGACATATATAGGGATTTGATGACGGCCGGGAAAGCTTCTGAGGCTGAATTCGAGGAAGCTCGTGACACTTGTGGCAACGACCCCGGTACGCCTGGCATGGATGATGATGAAGATGACTTGGAGGGGCTCGAGCAGGGTGCTTGGTATGATGATAAGTACTCCGATGTCGAGGGCGCCGATGGCAATGGCGGAGCTGCGGCCGAGTAGTATGCTTGTATTTGTATTTTTGTTCTTTTCTTCTTCTCTCCTTTTTATTGTTTCGCAGGAACTTGTTTGGACCTTGTAAGATGATTTTTTGGAATGATAATACTTTTGTTGTATGTTCTTGAACTTCTTGTTTTTCCTTTTGAGTTTTTTTCTCGATTTACTGCCTTAGTTGCGATTTCACTTAGGTCGACTATAAGTTGAGTTAGTTTGAGGTCGAATGCCTAATCGACTTGCAATTTTACTCGAACGAGGTCGAATCATAAGTTGATTCGAGTGAAGTCGAATGTCTACTTATAAATTGATTCGAACGAGGTCAGATGTAAGTCAATTCGAGCGAGGTCGAATGCAGACTTAAAAATTAATTCGAACAAGGTCGAACATAAGTCGATTCGAGCGAGGTTGAATGTAGACTTAGAATTTACTTCGAACGTAAGTCGATTCGATCAGGGTCAAATTTAGACTTAAAATTAATTCAAACAAGGTCGAATGTAAGTCGATTTGAGCGAGGTTGAACGTTTGTCGATTCGAGCGAGGTCGAATGTAGACTTAGAAATTAATTCGAATGAGGTCGAATGTTAGTCGTTTTGAGCAAGGTCAAATGTAAGTCGATTTGAGCGAGGTCGAATGTTGACTTAGAAATTAATTCGAATGAGGTCGAACGTAAGTCGATTCGAGCGAGGTTGAATGAAAATTGATACGAGCGAGGTCGAATGTAGACTTAGAAATTAATTCGAACAAGGTCGAACGTAAGTCGATGCGAGTGAGGTCGAATACAAACTTAAAAATTAATTCGAACGAGGTCGAACATATATTTCCTGCGTTGGTGCAATGTGTAAACTTGGTGGAGACATGTAATCCTTATATGTTTGCATATTCTGCTTTGTTTATACATTCATTGGAGAAGTTTACATGTTTCAGCTATGTTCGTACATACATTCGAGAAGTCCAAGTCTATCTAGTCCCTTCATTGGACAACCTGGAGAAACTGTTGAGAGGTTGGGCGATGAATTGATACTTAACTTCGAGATTCCCTCTTCGTCGCCTCATTAAAAACCTCCTCGAGAAAACCCAATTGGGACAAAACTCGGGTGAGGGAAAAAGAGTACGACTTGGAGGACGCCTTATTTTTAGAAGTTGAAGTATTTGAGGTGAGCGACGTTCCAGTTGTTCAGTAGCAATTTTCCTTTCATTGTTTCTAGTTGGAACGACCCTTTGCTTACTGCCGCCATAACTTTGTATGGGCCGTCCCAATTGGTCCCCATTTTTCCTTCTCGTGGATCTTCGCTCGCTTGCGTCTTGGCTTTGAGTACGTAGTCCTAGACTTTGAGTGGTCTGACTTTGGCTTTTTTGTTGTAATATTGTTCTGCTTGTTGTTTTTGGGCTACCATCATTATGTAAGCCATGTCTCTTCGTTCTTCGGCTTCATCGAGATCTTGTCTTCTGTTTTTGTTGTTGCTTGGACCGCTTTCATTTGAATATCTTAGGCTCATATCCCCGACCTCGACCGATATCATAGCATCAGTCCCACAGACTAGTGACTATGACGTTTCCCTAGTGCTCGTCCTTGGCGTGGTACGATATGCCCATAACACTTCTGGTAGCACCTCCGGCCACAGTCCCTTAGCGTTTTCCAGTTTCTTTTTCATGATATTCAATATCGTTTTGTTGGAGGATTCAGTTTGTCCATTGGTGGCAGAATGATATGGTGTGGAAAGTATTTTTATTATGTGCCACTTCTCGAAGAATTCAGTGACTTTTTTCCTTGTGAATTGAGGTCCATTATCATAACTGATTTCTTTGGGAATGCCGAAGCGGCATACGATGTTCCTCCATTTAAAGGCGATCACTTCTTGTTCGCGTATTTGAGCGAATGCACTTGCTTCCACCCATTTAGAGAATTAGTCAGTTAAAACCAAAAGAAAACGTACATTACCTCAACCTGCGGGGAGTGGGCCAACGAGACCCATTCCCCATTTGATGAAGGGTCAGGGCGAAGTGACTGAGTGGAGGTGCTCGCCCGCTTGATGGATCATGGGGGAGTACTTTTGGCATGGTTTACACTTTTTAACAAAATCAGCTGCTTTCTTTTTCATTGTGGGCTAGTAGTAGCCTGCTCGTATGAGACATCTGACTAGTGCTCGATTACCGGTGTGAACTCCGCAATGGCCCTCGTGGACCTCTTTTAGGACATGCCTTGTGTGGTTCAGTCTCAGGAATTTTGCTAGAGGATCGCCATATGTTATCTTATATAAGTCGTTGTTGATTATGCTATACTTGGCTGCTTGCATTCGGAGCTTTTTGGCCTTTTTTTTGTCGTTCGGGAGCGTGCCATCCTGCAGGTAGGCGACAATACGATTGCGCCTGTCCCAAGTTAGGTTAATGGTATGTACCTCAATTTGGTCGATGGTGGAGTGGAGGAGTGTGACTATGTTCTCCTTTCCGTTTATGCTTTTGGTAGCTACTGCCAATTTGGCGATGTCGTCTGCCTCGATGTTCTGCGCTTGAGATATCTGGTCGAGCTGGCATTCGCTGAACTCAGACAGCAGCTTGCAGATCTCGGCATGATATTTTTGCAGCTTTTGTTCCTTGATTTGTAAAGTCCCTATGACTTGATTGACGACGAATTGTGATCACATCGGAGGACTACCCGTCATGCTCCTTGAATGAGGGTCAGTTTTAATCCTTTATTTTTGCGGATCAGGACTGCACTCACTGCAACGTCGGACAGGGCCAGGTAGATTAGTATGCGCTCTCTCAGTTCCACCTTAGCCAGCAGCGAGGGCGAGGACAATTATGCCTATAATTCTCTTAGGGCGTTGATGCAATCGGAATTCCATTGGAGTCCATTTTCCTTTTTGAGTACGCCGAAGAATTTGTGGCACCTATTAGAGGATCGTGAGATGAACCTCGATAGGGTGGCTATACGGTCGGTCATCTTTTGCACCTGCTTCTTGCTGGTCAAGTTTTATGATATTCCTTCTATAGCCTTGATATGGTCGGGGTTAACCTCAATGCCTCTCTACGGCACCAAAAAGCTGAGGAATTTTCTTGAGGTTACGTCGAAGGCGCATTTATCAGGATTCGGCTTCATGCCGTACCACCTAAGTATGTAGAAGGGCTCCCTTAAATGGTGGATGTGATCTTCCTTTCTTTTCGACTTTACAAACATGTCGTCTATATATACTTCCATCATTTTTTCGAGCTGCTCTTTGAACATTTTGGTTACTAGCCTCTGATAGGTTGCCCCCGCATTTTTCAGTCCGAACGACATGACTCTGTAGCAGTACGTCCCTTGGTGGGTGATGAAAGTAGTTTTTTACTGGTCCTCCTCCTCCATGAGGATTTGGTTGTAACCTGAGTAGGCGTCCAAGAAACGTAACAGCTCGTGTCCTATTGTTGCGTCGATGAGCTGATCAATGTGAGGCAATGAGAATGAATCTTTCGGGTTGGCCTTGTTCAAATCTGTGAAGTCCACGCACATGCGCCATTTCCCATTTTTCTTTTCCACCTCTTTACGGACGACATCTTTTATTGCGGCATTGAATTTTCTTCTAACATGCCATGCTGGCGGGTAGAGTGGGTCAACATTTAGCTTGTGTGTTGCTATTTCCTTCGGGATGCCTAGCATATCTGCGTGGGATAAGGCAAACAAGTTTGCGTTGTCAGTTAAAAATTATGGAATTTACCTGGTTCCTAGAGTTTGTGGCCGATATAAGCTTTTTTGTTGTGTTCGCTTTTATCCAGATGAACGGGGTCGAGGTCTTCCACAGTTGACACTGTGTCTTCCACGACGTAGGGTCTTTGATGACATCTCTTCGTTCGTCACCGCCTGACCTCGGCCTCACTAATTGCTATGCCTCTGTGCCTTTGTTTTTCAACTATTGGGTGTACGTGCAGTCTTGGGCGATGCGGTCTTGGGCGATGCGATCTTGGGCTGTGCGTTGGCGAATGTTGAACACTCCCCACGGGGTGGGGAACTTGATGGCCTGATATAGGCTGGACGGGATGGACCTCATAGCATGTATCCAAGGTCGTCCTATGATGGCGTTGTACGTTGTGTCTTGATTCATGATATGGAAAGTTGTTTCCAGGGTGATACCACCAGCCAGAACGGGCAGTGTGATTACTTAGGAGGTCCGCTTAACTGCATTGTTAAAACATGTTAGTGTGATGCAGCGTGGTACTATCTTATCTTCGAGTCTCATTTGTGCGAGAACTCTAGGGTGGATAATACACGCACCGCTTCGGTATCTGAAATTCGTAAAGTAATAACAAGAGCATCATAGTGAGGAAAGGTCAAACCGTGGGTATCCGAAACATCGAAGATGATACTTTCTTCGAGGTCACAAATTAAGGGACTAGACAATACTTTTTGGCCTTTTTTTTTGTCGTTCGGGAGCGTGCCATCCTGCAGGTAGGCGACAATACGATTGCGCCAGTCCCAAGTTAGGTTAATGGTATGTACCTCAATTTGGTCGATGGTGGAGTGGAGGAGTGTGACTTTGTTCTCCTTTCCGTTTATGCTTTTGGTAGCTACCGCCAATTTGGCGATGCCGTCTGCCTCGATGTTCTGCGCTTGAGATATCTGGTCGAGCTGGCATTCACTGAACTCAGACACCAGCTTGCAGATCTCGGCATGATATTTTTGCAGCTTTTGTTCCTTGATTTGTAAAGTCCCTATGACTTGATTGACGACGAATTGTGATCACATCGGAGGACTACCCGTCATGCTCCTTGTATGAGGGTCAGTTTTAATCCTTTATTTTTGCGGATCAGGACTGCACTCACTGCAACGTCGGACAGGGCCAAGTAGATTCATATGCGCTCTCTCAGTTCCACCTTAGCCAGCAGCGGGGGCGAGGACAATTATGCCTTTAATTCTTTTAGGGCGTTGATGCAATCGGAATTCCATTGGAGTCCATTTTCCTTTTTAAGTACGCCGAAGAATTTGTGGCACCTATCAGAGGATCGTGAGATGAACCTCGATAGGGTGGCTATACGGTCAGTCATCTTTTGCACCTGCTTCTTGCTGGTCAAGTTTTATGATATTCCTTCTATAGCCTTGATATGGTCGGGGTTAACCTCAATGCCTCTCTACGGCACCAAAAAGCTGAGGAATTTTCTTGAGGTTACGTCGAAGGCGCATTTCTCAGGATTCGGCTTCATGTCGTACCGCCTAAGTATGTCGAAGGCCTCCCTTAAATGGTCGATGTGATCTTCCTTTCTTTTCGACTTTACAAACATGTCGTCTATATATACTTCCATCATTTTTTCGAGCTGCTCTTTGAACATTTTGGTTACTAGCCTCTGATAGGTTGCCCCCGCATTTTTCAGTCCGAACGACATGACTCTGTAGCAGTACGTCCTTTGGTGGGTGATGAAAGTAGTTTTTTACTGGTCCTCCTCCTCCATGAGGATTTGGTTGTAACCTGAGTAGGCGTCCAAGAAACTTAACAGCTCGTGTCCTATTGTTGCGTCGATGAGCTGATCAATGTGAGGCAATGAGAATGAATCTTTCGGGTTGGCCTTGTTCAAATCTGTGAAGTCCACGCACATGCGCCATTTCCCATTTTTCTTTTCCACCTCTTTACGGACGACATCTTTTATTGCGGCATTGAATTTTCTTCTAACCTGCCATGTTGGCGGGTAGAGTGGGTCAACATTTAGCTTGTGTGTTTCTATTTCCTTCGGGATGCCTAGCATATCTGCGTGGGAGAAGGCAAACAAGTTTGCGTTGTCAGTTAAAAATTATGGAATTTACCTGATTCCTAGAGTTTGTGGCCGATATAAGATTTTTTGTTGTGTTCGCTTTTATCCAGATGAACGGGGTCGAGGTCTTCCACAGTTGACACTGTGTCTTCCACGACGTAGGGTCTTTGATGACATCTCTTCGTTCGTCACCGCCTGACCTCGGCCTCACTAATTGCTATGCCTCTGTGCCTTTGTTTTTCAACTATTGGGTGTACGTGCAGTCTTGGGCGATGCGGTCTTGGGCTGTGCGTTGGAGAATGTTGAACACTCCCCACGGGGTGGGGAACTTGATGGCCTGATATAGGCTGGACGGGATGGCCCTCATAGCATGTATCCAAGGTCGTCCTATGATGGCATTGTACGTTGTGTCTTGATTCATGATATGGAAAGTTGTTTCCAGGGTGATACCACCAGCCAGAACGGGCAGTGTGATTACTTCGGAGGTCCGCTTAACTGCATTGTTAAAACATGTTAGTGTGATGCAGCGTGGTACTATCTTATCTTCGAGTCTCATTTGTGCGAGAACTCTAGGGTGGATAATACACGCACCGCTTCGGTATCTGAAATTCGTAAAGTAATAACAAGAGCATCATAGTGAGGAAAGGTCAAACCGTGGGTATCCGAATCATCGAAGATGATACTTTCTTCGAGGTCATCATACCGTTCATGGTGATCGACTGCTTCAACTTGTAGGTGGTTATGAATTTCACGTGGTTGATTGTTGCGTCATTACCTCCGCGGATAATCATCTGTACGGTACGGGCTGGGGAGGGTGGTTTCAGGGGGCCTTGATTTTGTTCTCGACCACGAGCTAGGTTCGTTCTTCCTCGATCGCTCATCAACTCTCTTAAATTCCCTTGGTGGAGCATGTTCGCTACCTCCTGTCTCAGGGAGATGCAGTCCTCGGCCTTGTGGCGCCGTTCCTGATGGAATTCACAGAGGGCGTTCGACTTTCTAGTGTTTAGGTCGGACTTCATCTTTTGTGGCCATTTCACGTTTGGGTCGAGCTTCTCTAGGCCGTAGACAACTTCTGAAGGAGAGACACAAAAATTGTGAGTAGATAATAGTGGAGGCATACCTCTTTCGTTTCGATGAGTCCCTGTTTGTGGCCTGGATGGGCCATCGCCATGAGGGGGGGTATGACGGCAGTTCTAACGTACGGCTGATGTCTCTCGCGATTGAGGTGAGGACCCAGATGATCCCTTTTGTTATCATTTTTACGGTCCTTTCTTGACTCCATATGGACCGACGTCAACCGCTCGGTTGGTCCGTTAAGGTCGTCCTCATTTTCTCTCACCTCGGCACAATAGGCGTTGTGTATTTCTTCCCAGGTGGTGGGAGGATACTTCATGATCCTGTTCAATAGTTTCTTGGTCTCTCTCGAGCCGCTCCTGTTCAGCCCATTTTGAAAATTTACTACTGCCATTCCCTCCGACACTTTTGGAAGGGTCATTCTTACTCTGTTGAAACGGGCGAGGAAGTCCCTGAGCCCTTCGCTGAGTGATTGTTTAATGGCGAATATGTCATTTACCCTGGCTTCTTCTTTCTTGGCTCCGGCATAGGCGGTGACGAACTTATCGGCCATCTCCTCAAATGTTTCTATGGATCGCGCTGGTAGTTGTGAGTACCATGTCAGGGATCCTTCGATTAGAGTTTCGCCGAACTTTTTCAGCTGTACATAAGTCACTTGTTCTTTAGCGAGGTTATCTCCTTTCACTGTGGTGACGTAGTGGATGATGTGATCTTCAGGGTCCGTTGTACCATCGTATATTTTTAAGTATAGTGGCATCTTGAATGTTTTGGGTATAGCATGTAGTGCAGCCTCATCTCTATTAGGTTGTTCCACGAACCGGTCGACATCCCATTTTGGTAGAAGTTTTGGGGCGCCCGGTATTTTATCTACCCTTTCTTGGTGTTCCCTCATTTGGTCGTGGAGTGCTTTATTCTCGTTCTCCATCTCCTCCATTTTTCTTAGAATGGCAGCGAGGGCATCATTACCTGCATCATTAACAGTGTGAGTGATACCTGTTGAGGGAGGAGGGGCGTGTTTCTCATTGGTTGTCGTTGTGATGTCAACTCGTGCATCATCTCTACTCACCCTTTGAGTGGGTTTGTCGAGTTTGTTGTTCAGCGTACACGTTAGCCATGCTTGTAGTAATTTTTTCACTGTTGGTGGTGCTTCTTCCGTTGTGGACGTAGAGGCTCCTTTTCCATGAGAGGCGGTAACGCTGCCATGAGGGAGGGGTGAACCACTTTGCCTAGGTGAAGCGCTTGGTGTCACGTTCTCCTCGTTTTCTCCGTTAACCTCATTGATGGTGTTTAGGATATTAGCAATAAGGCCTGCCACTGCCTTCAATCTTTCTTCTCCATTTCCTGCCATGTTAGGTCGTGCAAGTAGGAAAAAGAAAGTTTTGTATTTTTTTTAGATCTAGAAAAACTATGACTTTGACTAGAAAATTCCCCATAGACGGCGCCAAATTGTTTGACCAAAAAAGTATAACACTTTTTGCTAAACTAACTACAAGATAGTAAGATGAAAGGCAAATCCTAGTCAAGCATAATAAATCTTAGATCTAGCCACATGTTTAAATAGTAACGTCCGCTAGCACATAGAACCAATTATCTGATTTTTAAATGAAGCTCTTGAGAATAAATGAAGGGGTAATAATGAACAATAAATATGAAAAATGGAAATAAATGTAAATAGGAAGAACGATCCACCCAAATATTGAATGATGTGGATGATTCTTCCTTCTGACAACAACGTGTGACAAATAGATATGAAAATGGACAAAGCTTTCTCGAATCGTGTGAGTGGAAAGGCATAATAAACAACAAAATCAATCGATGTTGAAATGTAAGCTTTTTGTATTACCACCCCAGCGTCAACTTCTTACAAGAGTACTTATCAGAGTGAATGTACCCCTTTTGCCCCCTATCTTTCACTATTTATATGGGATATTCCCAAAACACCCTAAAAAGTACAGATAGGGGAATATTCAATTGAATATTCCTTTTAGTAATTCCAAGCTATTCTAGTCGTTGTTCCTATGCTTCTCTATTCGACCTCGACTTTGATATCTTGTTCGGCGACTCCTCGTTGTTGGGCCCTGCTCGACCTCGGCCGTAATTTTCACACTTGTGCACTCTTATTCGCTGGATCTCCTCAACCAGATTTTGACCCATACACTTTGGAGAAAGTAAAAGTGTGTACGTGATTGTAAAGTAATGGAAGGAAATAAAAATATTATTTCCTTATCGTTACTTTTAACTCCAATAAAGCTTTTACTTTTTTTTTCCTGCATTGGATATTTCACTCGTTCTATCTATTTTCCAACCAAACAAGAGAAGCTAAAGTTTGAAACTCTCTCTTCTTCCCTTTTTTGTGAGGAAAGGCTTAGACTATCTGTTGGGTTTTAAGCTTGGTAGAGCTTAATTGTAAGCTTGGTGTAGCTTAAAGAGGGTGAATGGGATATGGAGGGATAATGAAATATTTGAGTTTCCCTCCTTGCTAAAGCGACATTGTCCCATATTTGAGGAATAAAAGACTTCTGATGGGTATATATTCAATTGCTCTTCTTCTAGCTCTTAAAGAGTTGAGAAGAAGGCAAGCCTCCCGTCGTCGTCATCGTTGTCGCTCGCTCGGTTAGGCTTCGGCTTCGGCTTCGGCTTTGGATTCGGATTTGGATTTGGTCATATATAGATTGATTGATTAATCTTATTGGACAAAATTTCTTTCAAATTATTTAATTAATTAATTTAATAATTAACGAAAATTCAATCCGGAATAACCCATGACCCGCGACCCGGTCTGGTCCGATCCATTTTTTCCCGGATTATTTTAAATCCATTTTTTTAATTTTCCCGCAATATTCCCACTTGGGCCAACAGCTATGGCTGTTCCGAAAGGTTGCAAACCTTTTCAGAATCAGTGCAAAATGGTCTATAAATATGCCTTGAATCCCAGAATTTTTACTTACTAAATTTTTTGATTACCTTCTTCTTCTTCTTCTTCTTCTTCTTCTGCACAATATTTTTCCAGTGTGTTTTACGACCATTGAGTGGTTTGCCGTTCACCGTAGTTTTTGGTACCAATACGCTGGTGAGTTAAATCATTCTATCCTGGGAGGATAATATTCCAACACCTCGGGTACTTGAGGGGAATAATTTCCTCAAGGACACACTGTGTATTCAGTGGGCTCGATTTATTCCGATAATGTTTTTCAGAATTTATTTCTTTAAAATTTTCTACTAACTTTCTGCTTCTGGTTTTATTTCAGAAAGTTTAATGCTTTATTGATTTTACAGCAATACAGATTAAATAACAATCTTAAGGAAATTAATTTTTTATTCTGTATTCTATTTGTGGAGATTAAAACCTGTGTGGTTTTCTACTCCTTCTGAAGTTTACTATTCTGATTTGAAGATATAAAAAATTTATCAGAATATTGAAATTCAGAAAACGATTTGAAGAACATAAAAACTTCATCGTTTTCTGTGAAACAATATATAAAAACTTCGGTTTTTTATTTATTATACGTACTGTTTATTTTTAACTACAGTATTGTTTACTGTTCTGGTTTTGTCATTAATTGAACTCTTATGTTGTTGATAGTCAGAAATGGCACTTGATAACGGAAATTCTTATGTGACTGTTGCAGAAACGACGATAGCCTCGTCAAGCCGAACTGTTGTTCCACCGGCAGAGAACCAGGGAAATTTTCTAGAGCCAACTTCAAAGGATGGCAGCAAAGGGTGTTCTTCTGGCTTACCACACTTGGTATGCAGAAATTCACTAGTAAAGAACCTCCAGTGCCTGTTGCGGACATGCCGGACAACGAGAAATTCATGATTGTTGAGGCGTGGAAGCAGGCAAATTTTCTTTGCAAAGGCTATATCTTAAGCGCTTTAGAGGATGACTTGTACAATGTGTACAGTGCGATGAATACTTCGAAAGAATTATGGGACGCACTTGAGAAGAACTACAAGACGGAAGATGCATGCTTGAAGAAGTTCGTGGTTGCCAAGTTTCTAGACTATAAAATGATAGACAACAAAACTGTGGGAACCCAAGTTCAGGAACTTCAACTTATTTTTCACGACCTTATTGCTGAAGGTATGGTCGTGAATGAAGCATTTCAAGTGGCTGCAATGATTGAAAAATTGCCTCCTTCGTGGAGAGATTTCAAGAACTATCTTAAGCACAAGCGCAAAGAAATGAAGTTGGAAGATCTTGCGATACGTCTCAAGATTGAGGAAGACAACAAAACAGCCGAGAAGAAGTCTCGTGGAAATTCAACGATCATGGGAGCTAATATCGTTGAGGAGACTGCTCCAAAAAGTAAGAAAAGGAATAGGTCTTCTGGACAGACGAAGGAGCAGAACAAAAAGAAATTCAAGGGCAACTGCTACAATTGTGGAAGAGTTGGTAACAAAGCCCCTGATTGTCGTATCCCGAAAAAGGATAAGAATAAGGGACAAGCCAACATAGTGGAGAAGAATGATGACATTGGTAATCTTTGTGCAATGATTTCAGAATACAACCTAGTTGAAAATCCGAAGGAGTGGTGGATTGACTCTGGAGTCACTCGACATGTTTGTGCTGTCAAAGATGCATTTGCGACTTACTCTACTGCTGGTCCCGAAAAAGAGATTTCCATGGGAAATAATGCAACAGCCAAGATTGAAGGTTATGGGAAGATATTCCTGAAGATGACTTCCGGGAAGGTGTTAACGCTCAACAACGTTCTTCATGTCCTACTATTAGGAAGAATTTAGTTTCTACTTCTTTACTTGTGAAGAATGGATTCAAATGTGTATTTGTTTCTGATAAAGTTGTTGTAAGCAAGAATGAAATGTATGTTGGAAAAGGCTATCTCACAGAGGGCCTTTTCAAACTCAATGTAATGGTTGTTTATAGTATGAATAAAATTTCAGCTTCTTCTTATTTATTGGAGTCAAATGATTTATGGAATATTCGTTTAGGACATGTCAATTATAAAACCTTGCGGAAATTAATTAATTTAGAAGTATTGTCTAAATTCGAGTGTAATAAATTTAAATGTCAAATATGCGTTGAATCTAAGTTTGTAAAACAACTTATAAGTCTGTTGAAAGGAATTCAAATCTTTTAGACTTAATTCATAATGACATTTGCGATATGAAGTCGACACCATCTCGAGGTGGGAAAAAGTATTTTATTACTTTTATTGACGATTGCACTCGATATTGTTATGTTTATTTGCTTAATAGTAAGGATGAAGCAATTGAAGCATTTAAGCAATACAAGAATGAAGTGGAGAATCAATTGAATAAAAAGATCAAAATGATTAGAAGTGATAGAGGTGGAGAATATGAATCTCCGTTTGCAGAAATATTTTCAGAATATGGAATTATCCATCAAACTACTGCACCTTACACACCTCAATCCAACGGAATTGAGGAAAGGAAAAATCGGACATTAAAGGAAATGATGAATTCTTTATTAATAAGTTCCAGATTACCGCAGAGTTTGTGGGGGGAAGCTATCCTTACAGCTAACCGTATACTCAACAGAGTATCCCACAGCAAAACTCAATCTATTCCATATGAAAAATGGAAAGGATGAAAATCCAAATTGAAATATTTCAAAGTGTGGGGGTGTCTAGCAAAGGTACAAGTTCCTTTACCTAAAAGGGTTAAATCGGACCAAAAAGAGTAGATTGCATTTTCATTGGATAAGCTACAAACAAAAGCATGTCGGTTTTTGGTTCATAAATCCGATAATCTCGAGATTCATGTTAATACGATAATGGAATCAGATATGCTAAATTCTTTGAAAGCATTTATCCGTATAAAACTAAATGCGAGTCTTTAAGTGAAAGACCTAAACGACCTCGGGAAGAACCAAAGGAAAATACTCCAAGTGTAGAAGATCCAAGGCGTAGCAAACGTCAAAGAACATCTACTTCCTTTGGACCAGATTTTGTGACATTCTTGCTTGAAAATGAACCTCAAACTTTTAAAGCAGCTATGTCGTCTTCTGATTCAGCATTTTTGAAAGAGGCAGTCAATAGTGAGATTCAATCAATTTTGGATAACCATACATGGGAATTGGTTGATCTTCCTCCGGGAAATAAGCCTTTAGGTTCGAAGTGGATCTTTAAATGGAAAATGAAAGTTGATGGAACTATTGACAAATATAAGGCAAGACTTGTTGTCAAAGGTTATAGACAAAAGGAAGGCCTTGATTACTTTGACACTTACTCGCCAATAACGAGGATAACATCTATTAGGGTGTTAGTGGCACTAGCGGCGTGTATGGTCTTGAAATTCATCAAATGGATGTTAAAATAACTTTCTTAAATGGAGAATTGGAGGAAGAGATTTGCATGGAACAATCTGAGGGTTTTGTGGTTCCTAGTAAAGAAAAGAAAGTGTGCAAACTTGTTAAGTCGCATTATGGACTTAAACAAGCACCCAAACAATGGCACGCCAAATTTGACCAAACAATGTTGGCAAGTGGGTTCAAAATCAACGAGTGCGACAAATGTGTTTACATTAAAAACACTCCACGTCATGAAGTCATTGTTTGTTTATATGTTGATGACATGTTGATAATGAGCAAAAGTATGGCAGATATAAATGCTACAAAGCGCATGTTGGCTAGCAAATTTGATATGAAAGACTTAGGAGTTGCTGATGTGATCTTAGTAATCAGAATTCACAAGACTCCACAAGGTCTAACATTATCACAGTCTCACTACATTGAAAAGGTACTTGACAAGTTCAAGTATTTGGATTTCAAAATTGCCAATACTCCAATTGACGTGAGTTATGCACTTCAAAAGAATGATGGTGAAAGTGACTCACAACTGGACTGTGAAAGGGTATTGGGAAGTTTGATGTATATAATGAATTGTACACAATACCGTTAGACAACTACTCTCTAGTGTTGTTATCACAATTGATTACGTAAAGTCAAAATATAACGTGTCGGATCCACTTACAAAAGGCCTATCTAGAGAGGCAGTTGAAAGATCATCAAAGGGAATGGGGTTAAGGTCTAGGACAAGTCATCATGGCGGTAACTCTACCTAGCAGACTGGAGATCCCAAGAGCTAGGTTCAAAGAGATCAAAAAAAGTTATGAATGGCAGTTCAACATTGTCAAATAACTCAACACATTCTCGGGATAAAGACAATGTTCAAAAATCGAGGTAAAGCATTAAGGCTTTTTGATGAGTCAATAAAGCTTAAAGCTTTTTAATGATTTGCTAAGCCTGGCAGGATATGACCAGATAGTGTGTCTTTAGGATCACGTTTAGGAATCATCTATGTGAGTGTGAAGTGTAAGCCGCTTCAAAGGGAATGAAAGTAAAGGCCCATTCTCCAAGCACTCATAAAACCAGGCGGTGTTCATGGCTGAAACGAACACAACCGTGAGAACCATAGATGGTTAAGGATTGATTGTGTGACTTATGTTGTCTAGGTATACAACAAAGCTCGACGGTTCAAAGATATCAAATCTACCGATTGACCGAGGATATCCGATATAAGTTCACTGCGGAAAGTTCAAACGAAAACCTACTTATCCAGATGCAATTAATTCTTGCATGTAAAACACACACACGTCCGTGCGTTCCTTTATTTTATAGTCATTCCTCACTCATGTGGGGGATTGTTGGGTTTTAAGCTTGGTAGAGCTTAATTTTAAGCTTGGTGTAGCTTAAAGAGGGTGAATGGAAAATGGAGGGATAATGAAATATTTGAGTTTCCCTCCTTGCCAAAGGGACATTTTTCCGTATTGGAGAAGAAAAGACTTTTGATGGGTATATATTCAATTGCTCTTCTTCTAGCTCTTAAAAGGTTGAGAAGAAGGCAAGCATCGCGCCGTCGTCGCTCGCTCGGCTCGGCTTCGGCTTCGAATTCGAATTCGGATTCGGATTCGGATTCGGATTCGGATTTGGATTTGGTCAATGATTGATTGATTAATCTTTTTGGACAAAATTCCTTTCAAATTATTTAATTAATTAATTTAATAATTAACGAAAATTCAACCCGGAATAACCCATGGCCCGCTACCCGGTCCGGTCCGGTCCGTTTTTTCCCTGATTATTTTAAATCTGGTTTTTAATTTTCCCGCAATATTCTCACATGTTCCAACTATGGTTGTTCTGAAAGGTTGCAAACCTTTTCAGAATCAGTGCAAAATGGTCTATAAATATGCTTTGAATCCCAGAATTTTTACTTACTAAATTTTTTGATTATCTTCTTCTTCTTCTGTATAATATTTTTCAGTGTGTTTTACGACCATTGAGTGGTTCGCCGTTCGCCGTTCACCGGAGTTTTTGGTACCAATACGCTGGTGAATTAAATTGTTCTATCCTGGAAAGATAATATTCCAACACTTCGGTTGTAATGGGTTCAGGTGCTTAATTGAGCAGGCTTTAGTTCGAGTGTCTGAATGAAATATAGTGGCAAATATAAGGGGCTTTTGATGTATTCTACCAAAATAAAACTGAAAGAAAGAATAGTTCCAGGAGACTAGCCGTTACTTGGTGCTCTGCTCAGCATAAGATAATAAGAAATTCACATGCGAGATTCCAAATGCATCTAAGAAACAGTAATAAAAGATCAGACCAAGCCAAAGAAAAAAAAAATGAAAGAACCAAAAACCGGCAAACCAGAGTAAACAAAAAGTTGAAGACAGTAAAAAAACTAACCAAAATTGCAGAAGGTGGATGAGAAAAAGGCCGCGAATGTTGGAAATGCCACCAACAGAAAACAGTATAATCCTTAAAACCCACAAATGATGGTGATTATGTCGTTAATCCTTAAAACTCAGAGCTAGTAATAAGACAGAGGAAAAGATGGAAGGGGGGGGGGGGGGGGGGGGGTGATTATTTTGGATTGCATAGTAGTAGTACTATACTTTTGGTTGGCTTTAGTAACTAAGCTTTAAAAAATCCTTTTTTTTCTCTTTTGGTCTTATAATCATCATTTAGGTGTTACGTCAAGCACCAACGAGGTAATAATAAGAATCAATCCGTTTCACAAGCCGAAATCAAAAAATGAATTGTAAACTGGATCATAGTTTGCGGTTTACTCAACATGCAACAAAACACACGCCTTGGCGTATAGGGACAAACTCCATTCCATTGAATGAGTTGACCAAAGAATACATATTTTATGTTACGTTCACAGGTGCTCTGTTATCCTAATATCTCTATTTATTCTGCGCGAATAATACCAGTTTTTGCAAAGACAGTTCACGCTAATTTAGCAGTTAGATGAGCAACTCAAGGCCTTATGGTCACCTAATATCAGTAAGACATGGAGAGCATTAAATCAGTGGATATGCTCGTGATAATTATGTCTGAATTCTCGTGTCGGTGGCGAATTCAACAATGGATTCGCGCGGTGGCGAAGTCACATGGTCACAAGGGTAGTGATCATCTTTTATCGAAAAATTGTACTGTGTATATAAATAAAATATTACGATATTACACATATTGAACACCCTTTTGTCTGAAATTTTTTTCACTTCCTTCAAGTTTAAATACCCTTAAAAAATTACTAGTTTCGCCGCTAAATTTGCAGGTTCAACGGCTTACAATTTTTGGAAGATTGTTGAAATATTATTCGTGGAAGTCCATGGAATCCTACATTGAACTGCGTGAAGGACTATGAGAGAGGGAAATAGTTTCGGTTTGAGCCCTATAAAAATTTTGGCAACGAAATTGGAAAAATTAAATATAATTTCTATTCTCTAAATAATTTAGGTTTTAAAAAGAGAAAGTAAAAGTACGAAAGGATGTGACACGTAAAGTTATGGTCAAACACATTACTTACTACTCATGTGTCAAAAAGAATGATCCCTTTATAAATTTGGTAATAATTTAGTTTGAACTTATAATTTTACCTTTAATAAAAGGTTTTTATAACCACACAAATACTCTGGCACCTTTTTAATTTGTTTAGGACCACAAAATCCAAAAAAAAATTATTTTTTCTTAAATTCTGTATGCAGTCAAACAGGTTCATATAAATTTGAACCAAGTGAGTACTTTGTTTTGAAAATACACCATTTTGAGATGCTCCGAGTAGTGTTTTCTCTTTTCTTATCCAACACCCTTAATTATATCTAGTAGCTTAAACAAACAAAACAAGGGAAAGAAAAATTTAGCTTATTTTTCCCTCTTTCCGCTTTACCTTCTTTACTCCCGAAACTGAGAAAGAAAACAAGAACCAATTCTAATACTAAGAACAGAGTGATTGTTTTCAACTCTGATGGCACAGACATCAATACTTGTATATTGTAATTCATGATTCATGAACTAAGTAATGAAGTTAAACGCTAGAGTTATTGCTTTTTTGTGGTACAGTTACAAAATTGATAAGAGCAATAATTTTAGGCTAGTTTTCATACTGTTTGTACACAATTATTCATATGGTCAGATGTCTATGGTTCTTTCTTTTGCTCGTTTAAGCTTTTCTGGAGAAGTCATGTTTACTGCTTTCATTGATATTTTGCACTACACAGGTTTGCCGATGCAGCATTGAAGTTTTCTTATTCTGCCAAGTTTAGGTGATCATATGAAGAATCTTATTCAATCTTTTCATTTTCGGGAAACACATTCAAATTGGTTGACAGCAAAAGTGGTTCTATATAGGGTGTAGTAAAGATCAGGAGGGCTTTGGGTTTGCCTCCACCTGAGGATAAAGAAAAAGCTTCGACCCAACGTAAATGTTTCTTTATTTGTGAGATTCCACCTTCTTGACCCAGTATTACAAGTTAAGTGCTTGTTTCATTAATAGCGACTGAAACAATTACTATGGCTGATTAGTTATTAAAAGTAGCATAACTGTGTAATGACATCGTGAAAATTATTTATTTGGGAAAGAAGGAAAACAAGAATCTTAGTATTTACATCTGAGAACATACATCCGATGACCAATGCATAGAGAATCAAAAAGATTGGCATAAGCTACAGTTAATTCGAGTGCTACCTCCCAAGCCTTCCAAGTTGCTCAGCAACTTATATAATAGAACTTGTGGCACTAGCTCCTTTAACTTTCTTGCTCATACGAATGCCCCCATGTTGGTTTATGTTAACCCGGAACTCCTTATCTTGATTAATTTCACATGCTCATGAAAAACAGATTGACATCAAGCTCTCCACTGCCCTAATGGTGGCTTGTTGGGGCATCTATAGCAGTTCAACGGACATGGACAATTTAGGCCAGGGAAAAGAAAATGGGGCAAACATGCATTTAGCTTCAATGAGATTCCGCTAAGTGATAATGAGACCAATACTCCTTGACAAGTTGCCTAAATAGCAAACCACCTTGCTTCATCAGCTTCATTGGTTCATTATACTCCACTAGTTTCCATGTATTCACAACCAAAGTTAAAGTCATTAGAGCTAATACATACTGAGATTAACAAGTCTGAAAGTCTTAACATAGGCGTGTTTAAAAGTAAACAAACAGGTCCTGCCATCACTATGACCAGAACCATCACACAATCCATTACTGTGGGTATCCTGTGGGCTACTGTAATTACAGTACTGTTAGCAAATTCTGTCCTGATTTTTTTCTGCAGTATCATATCAGTTGCATTGTCAATCGATGCAGTTGTTTCATCAAGCAACAAAATCTTGATTTTCCTCAAAAGATCACGTCCCAAACAGAACAATTGTCGCTGCCCATGCTCCAGTTTGATTCATCTTCCACAACTGAAACGACTCTACAATGGTTAAACAGAAACCCAAGTACAATTGTTCTCCCTCGCATCAGGGCGGACAATTTTCAAATCACAAATGTCATGCTCATATTGCTTGAGCAAAGATGGTACTTCACAAGGGCACCTCATTAAAACGCTTACAAGCACTTGAAGGAATTTGTGGATGCTTGATGGGGAAGTAAGCAAACCAATGTGTCCGAAGATTCTTTGAGGTTGAGGTTGTTCCCTTTTTCACTAAGGGGAAAAACCTTCTTGGTTGAAGCGTTTACCAAATCACTCTATCCACACTTGGGATAAGTTAGCGGTGGAATTCGTCACCAAGTTCTTTTCCCCAGACATGCAGCAACGTTGAGGGATGAGAATTTGGCTTCAAGCAAGAATCAAACGAACCACTACATGAGATATGGAAGCGTTATAGAACCATGGGGAAGGAATGTTCTAACAATGACATGACCGAGAATATGTTACAACAAACCTTCTATTGTGGCATCAATATAACCAATCAATGAGTGGTGGACAATTGGCCGGGGGAAAATCATGACTACATCATGTCCGAAAGCTTGTGCAATACTTGATGAAATGGCAGAAACATCATCCGCTTGGTAATCCCGAGCAAATGTGTATGGAAATGACACCGAAAAATAACAATAATAATACTGCAATAATATTATTTGTAAGTAGATATACGAATTGATTTGAGTTGTGTTGGACACTGTCCTAAGAAACTATTTCAGCAATGTGAAATGTTTCCTCAAGATTAAACAAGCTCATCTCTATTTATTTAGAGGATACATGAATCAGCAAAATTAAATAGTAAGTCCAGCAAGTTGGAAAAGAAAGAGCAACTAATATCTTATGTCAATTAAAATATTATAGAAGAAGAAATTAGAAGGAGAGGAACATATAGGAGGGAAAGAAGATAGAAGAATTTCTTCTTTTGCTAATGATTAGCTTTTCTTGGTGTTTTATTGTTAAAGAATGATGGCCTAATCATAGCTATATATAGGGCTAAGGAAAGCTTCTATACAAGACAAGCGTTTTACTTATTTGTCAAATTTCCTTCATGCAAGATGACAACACATCCCATGCAAAATGACACCTGGCTTAGCAAGGCCATTTGTCAAACAAAAAGAATGCCACATGTAAAAACTCTCGCCATGTGCCAATTATGTAAGAGTATTTAGCCACAAGGTTTCATGCAAAAAGTCACTTGGAAATAGATAGATACACTTGTAAAATAAAAAGACACATGGCTATTTTAAAATTTTGAAAATACTCCCACAATTCCCACATATTTTCAAAATTTGTAGGATAAGAATAAAAGAATGGAAGAATTGACTTTTTGAAATAAACTTGCTAGCTTTGTATGGTCTAAATGTAATAGGTTTGGTATCTTCTGGACGATGAACCAAACATAGATCAATAAAAGTTAACTCACAGAATTACTGGTGAAATATAATATTTCTATGAGCCAATAACTCTTATTGTAAGTCAGAGATTTTATCAATCACACTTCGACCCTCACAATTTTGTTGTTCAACGCAGTTTTGCGCCACTAGGACATGCACGTGCCTGGTTATTCATGAGAGCTCTAGAGACTAGGCAACCCCATTTCTTTTGAGGTTTGAAGAATTAATTTTCTTCTCACCTGTTTAGTCAGAGGATCGGCCAAATTAACTTCTGACTTCACATAATCAACGAAAATTATTCCATCTCTCAGCAGCTGCTTTATGACACCATGTCTCAATTTCATGTGTCTACTTTTACAATTATAAGATTTATTCTTTTCTATAGCTATTGCCGCTTGGAAATCACAATGTACAGACACATGAAACAATACGTCCTTATTAGCTAAGAAGTTTCTTAGCCACTCAGCCACAGAACCAGCTAACTCCAGAGCTACAAACTCTGATTCTATAGTCGATCTAGCAATGATCGTCTGTTTAGCTTATTTCCACGATATTGCACCACCACCAAGGGTGAATACATAACTACTAGTGAATTTTGTCTCATCTGAATCAGAGATCCAGTTTGCATCACTGTACCGTTCTGAAATAGAAGAAAATCCACTATATAGGATACCATAATTTATGGTTCCTCTCAAATATTTCATTGGTCTAGCTAATGCAAACCAATGCCCGTTGTTGGGATTATGAGTATATTTACTCATTCTACACACAACATAGGCTATATCAGGATTTGTAAAATTCATTAAATGCATCAGATTCCCAATAATCTGATCATATTTAGACTGAGCAACTGGTCACCATTATTCTTTTTCAACTGAGAGTTAGCGTCAAAAGGAGCGCTCACTGGTATGACATTAAAATATTCAAACTTCTTAAGAAGTATTTCAACATAATATTCTTATGACAATATTATTATATTTTCACTCCTTATAACTTTAACTCCAATATTGTATTTACTTCACCCAAATCTTTCATATCAAAATTAGCAGACAAAAATAATTTAGTACTTTGCACAATATTTAAAATTGTACCAAATATAAGCATTTCATCAACATACATATATATTATCACATAATTATTGTCTACCACTTAGTATAAACACATTTATCCACCTCAACTGAAGAAAAATGGTCTCTCAGTAAAACTTGTTCAAATTTCTTATACCACTGCTTAGGAGCTTGTTTAAGGTCATAAAGAGATTTAATTAATTTATAAACTTTAATTTCTTGTCCATGAATGGCATAGGGATTGAAATCGGGATCGAGATCGGGATATTGCATCGAAGGACGACTTCGTAACGGAACAGACTAAATCACGAGGATAAGGTACCGGGTTTAGAGTTGAGGCACCTGTCAAGATCGAAGCTAGTAGAGATCAAAGCCGAATGAGACAGACATCAAGTAAGGTCGAAGATATCATAATAACGAAAAGGTGAGATATTCGTGACAGGTCGAAGATCATGGTGGAAATCTCGGAACGAATCCAATCACGAACGACAAACTCGCTAATCATGGGATTTCCTTCTGTAATTAGAGTTATACCATAAGTAGAATTCATCTACTACATAAAGGGATTTCTAATCATTTGTAACACATCATTCACAGACATCAAAGCAATATAATTCTCTCTTCTCGCTTACATTCTTGTTTATCAGCTTGTTATATTTTAATTGTTCTTGCATCAACCAGTTCGAGGGTATCCAAACTCAAGGGCTGAGTTCCATTCTAACATTGGTTTGGTTTACTTTATAACTCAGTTATGTTATTTATCTTCATATTTATCAATTGGTATTGAGTGAAATCACGAATCCTTAAATCCACATTATAAGTCTAATTGTTATCCAATTTTAAGAGTAAACATACATATCATTATAAATAGAAATAGCATCTTGATAGAACTTGTTATTCACATAGCTCCTGATCATGACATTATAAACTACCACGTCCCTGTCGGGTATTTTGTCGATCAGTTAGCGAATCACATAAGGTTGGACACAAGTGTCAAAAGAACGCATCAATTTGATGGCAAGACACACGTTGCAACATAGACCCCGATCGAGAATGATCTTAGAATGTAGTTTTTTCAGTGTTTTAATATCTGGGGGTTGGTCATGACTCGAGAAAACTTCGTCTAAATGGAAAGTGCAACACTGTTAGGGGGTTTTCTATTACACGATTGCAGGAATTCAAAGAGAATTTGAGGATCGTAGTACTACTTCAGGATTGACTCGAGAAAAGCAGTAGAGAATGTTGATGTCGCAGAAGAAGAAGAAGAAGAAGAAGAAGAAGAGAGAGAATTTATGGAGAAGTTTGTGTATTCATTTCTTATTTGTAAAATTTAGCTTACAATTCCTATATGTACTGATTACATGTAATCGAATTGCTAAACTAGATTCCTTACTAACAGAATTTATAACAGAATTTTATTATGCTAACTACCCAACTGATTGTAACTAACTTTCCCTCCACCTAACTAACTTTTGACTAACTAACTTTGTCTTCACTTCTCGATTCTTCTCCATTAGAGCTGGCCTCTCTATAATCATGTATCAGTACTCCCCCCCCAATCGAAGATCTTGACCACAAGGATCAAAATAAGGAAATCTCGTTTGTAGGACAGTAACAAACTCCCAAGTAGCAGCCTCATCAGGCAGCCCTTGCCATTTAACTAAAGCTTGTGCAACAGCGTTGTTTCCCTTCTTCGCCATTCTTCTTTGTAAGATGACGTCAGGATCAGGACAATAGGGGCTTGCCAAATCAAGAATTGGATGACAAGAAATCTGAGATGGAACCTCATAACATTTTTTCAACAGTGAAACGTGCACTGTGGGGTGGATCTGAACTCTAGCAGAAAGCAATAAAGTATAGGAAACTAATCTAAGAATCTGAAAAGGGACATAGTATTTAGAGGCTAACTTGTGGGAGAAATGATTGGATATAATCACTTCCTTGTAAGGCTGAACTTTTAGATAGACTCAATCACCAACCTCAAATTGTCTATCACTCTTGTGGGCATCTGCTTGTTGTTTCATTCTGTGTTGAGATCTTGGTAGATGATGTTGAAGTAGTTGTAGCTTTAGTTCCATGTTGATCAAGGTGTTATCAACTTCAGCTGAAGCTAGGGGTGTTCAAAATCGAACAGAAATCGAAAACTGAACCGAAATCGAAGCTTAATGGCTTATTGGTATCGGGTTAACATTTTAACGGACGGGGAACATATTGAAATTTTTAATTAACGGCTTATCGGTTTGGGGGAGGATTATTCAATTTTCTTAATGGATAATCTGTTAACCTGTTAAAAAAAGATATATATATATATATATATATATATAAAATTTATTTTTATCCATATTATTGAAATCGTTTACTGATGCTCTCTAAACTTTAGAGGAAAGATTCAATTATTTATTACCAGCGTGGGAGGTTTCACAATAAATAATAGTAATACACAAATAAATAAAAAAGCAATATAAGCACGAACCAACAACTGCTTAATAATTTGAATGTTTTGCAGGATGGCAACCAGCTTCTTGTTAGCATTGCTAGCAATGTTGACTACTATTATGGCTCAAAAAGAACTGCTTGTCAACATCACTATAGTTCACAGTGCCACTTCACAATACATTAAGCAACAGAGAGTAAAGAGAATCACATGCAGACTTCTATGAGTACTAAGTATTTATTTGTTTATGAGACATCAACAGTGTGTCTCGATGGAAGCCGCCAGCATATCATCTTGATAGAGGACATGGTAGCGGACTTTGCAGCTGGATTATCGAATTGGTTAAGTTCAATCTTAACCAAGTTGTGATTTTGTTTTTTAACAATTTTTCATCTTCTTAAACAGTAAGAAATCTGTTCAAATGATATTGTTGATATATTCTGTTGTGCACTTATCAATCCCTTACCATCCACTTGAATGTAGTATGAGAAGATAAAAGAAGTATTTGATATTCAGTATTTTATTCTAGTAATATGGCCTCATGGTGTAATTTAGTTGATATATATGTATGAGAAATGTTGACTATATTGTTGTCTCGGGGATGTACTCCCCAACACTGTGTTGAAGTATGTTAAGTTTCAATCAGCTGAAACAAAACCGATAAACCGCCCAATAACCGCCCGATAAGAGCTAAACCGATATCAATCCACCTGATATCTTATCGGGTGGCTAGAAGATTAATACATTTAAAAATCGATAATCGATAAGCCAAACCGTTAAGAGTAAATAACCTCCCAATCTTCCCGAAAAGCAGCCCTAGTTGAAGCTAACTCTACTGGAAAGTAGGGTAAATGTAAGGGGGATGGTCGACCATATAATGCTTCATAAGGGGTGGTCTATATGGCCGAGTGAAATGAAGTGTTATACCAGTACTCAGCCATAGGCAAGCAAGTGTACCAATTAGCAGCATTTTCATTGTAGTAGCACCTTAAGTAGGTCTCCAAACTTCTGTTCAATACCTCAGCCTATCCATCAGATTGAGAATGGTATGCAGAAGATATATTCAATTGAACTCCTTGTAGCGAGAACATTTGTTGCCAGAATTTACTGAGAACGACATCATCTCGATCACTAGTAATAGTATCAGGTAGACCATGTAACTTCACCACAGAGTCTAAGAATACTTGAGAGACTAATTGACCAGTATAAGGATGCTTCAATGGAATGAAATGACCATATTTGCTAATCCTGTCCACCACTACCAGTATAACCTCATAGCCTTTTGATTTAGGAAGGCCATCAATGAAATTCATACTAATTTGAGACCACACTACATCTGGAATAGGTAATGATTGTAACAACCCAGGATAAGCTGCCAAGTCAGATTTATTCTTTTGGCAGATATCACATTTCTACACAAAGTCCTTTACCTCTTTCCTCGTGTTTTTCCAATAAAACAACGTGAGTAGTCTCCTTAGGATATCTTCAACACCTGAATGCCACCCTTGAGGAGTTTCATTCCATAAAGTTATAATTGTTCTTCTCAATTATGGCACCTTGTCTATCACCAATTTGCCTTTTCTTCTCAGTTGGCCTTGAAACCATGTGAACTGTTTGTGATTATGTGGATCATCTTGGAGTTCTTCAATAAGTTTTTCCAGCCCCTGATTAGAGTTCCAACTATCAACTATAGCTTGGAAAAGATCAGTATCACCAGATGAAACCATCATTGCCAATAATTCAGCTCCAGTTACCCTAGAGAGGGCATCAACTACCTTATTTTCCACTCCCTTCTTATACTTTATTGAGTAGTCGAATGTCATTAGTTTGCTTAGCCACAATAGTTGGGAATATGTGTGTAATTTCTGCTCCATAAGGTACTTCAGGTCCTTTTGATCAGTTCTGATGATGAACTTCTGTCCCGGCAAATACTGTGACCATTTAGTTACTGCATGTACCATTTCCAACAGCTCTTTATCATATACAGATAGATCTGCATGCTTTGGTTATAAAGCTTTGCTAATAAAAGCTATGGGGTGCCCCTCCTGCATAAGTACTGCTCCAATACCATAGCCACTAGCATCAGTTTCTATAATGAAGGTCTTGGTAGCATTGGCAAAGCTAGAACAGGAGCTTGAGTGAGTGCTTTTTTCAAAGCTGCAAAAGTTGTATCTGCTAAAGTCGGCCATTTGAACCCGTCCTTCTTAGTTAAGTCAGTTAGGGGTTTGCAAATCATCCCAAAACTCTGAATAAATCTTCTTTAATAACTAGATAGGCCTAGAAATCCCCTAAGCTTCTTGAGGGTTGTTAGTGTAGGCCAATTCTGGATTGCCTTTATATTTTGAGTATCAATAGACACTCCTTCAGTTGTGATATAATGTCCTAAATACTCAATCTTCTGAACTCTAAAGAAACATTTGCTCCTCTTTGCAAAGAGTTGATGTTTACTCATCTCCACAAAAACAACTTCAAATGAGTTAAGTGGTCCTCTATAGTGATGTTGTATATAAGAATGTCATCAAAGAAAACTAGCACATGTTTCCTAAGAAACTTCTGAAAAACAAAATTCATCAATCCTTGAAAAGTTGTAGGAGCATTTGACAGTCCAAATGGCATTACCAAATACTCAAAATGTCCATATTGAGTTCTGAAGGCAGTCTTAGGCACATCTTCTTTGGCCATTCTATGTTGATGATATCCAAACCTTAGGTCTAGTTTTGAGAATACCTTAGAACCCCAAGTTCATCTAACAAGTCTTCCACAATAGTTATAGAAAACTTGTTCTTCACAATGTGCTTATTCAAATCTCTATCGTCGACACACAACCTCCATGACCCGTCATTTTTACCTACTAGTACCAGTGGTGAAGCAAAAGGACTGCAGCTAGGTTGGATGATGCCTTGGTCCAGCATCTGTTGTACAAGACTCTCAATAATATCCTTCTTAACTTAAGGATACCTATAGGGCCTTTTATTCACAGGTTCAGCACCATTTTGTAAAACAATCATGTGATCAAAAACACCCCTAGAAGTAGGTAATTCAGTAGGCTCTTTGTAACACTCCTCAAATTTATAAAGTTTCGAGACACGCTAATTACAGAATTAAATTGTTATTATTATTTTTCTTGTCTATATATATATATATGTATATATACACACACATACACACTTAAATAATCGGATATACAATTAGGGAAAATATTAATAATTTTTAATATTATTAATTACTAAAAGTAGGTATAGATAAATACTAGTTAAGTCAAAAAAAGAAAGAAAAAAAAAGAAAAAAAGACATTTAAAATTGGGCCTAAGCCCCATAAAGTATTTTGTACGTGAGGGGAGGAAAGACTAAAGCCTTGGACTAAAGGGAAACAAAAGGCTCAAAAAGCCTTAGACAAGTCAGGCACAAAACAGAAGGTTTAAACTTCTGTTCATTCACGCAGCAACAAGAAACAAAGGCAGCAAGACTTTTTACGCAGACAAGAAAATTCTAGGGTTCTTTACAAATCACTAAATCTTGAACTCGGGTATATAAAATTTTCTATTCTCAATTACCCTACAGTAGTAATAGGTAAGAGCTAAATAGCTAATTCTCTTCTTTCTCTGTATCAACAATAAACTTCATGTTTAGGTGTGAAACTTTGAAATTAATTAAAATGCACCTGTTGTTGTAGAATCAATTATTTGACGGGCATAAATTGGATTGGGGCCTATGTATTGGCCCGAGGAGTTTTGAGGTGAGTTTATATAACCCTTTTCTAAAGTGGCTTAACTCACAAAAGCACGCATACAAGGTATTTGATGAATTACTTAAAAGAGTTTATATTTACTTAATTGGAGCGAGTGAGTACCTATTAACTTAGAATTGTTCTAACAAAAGTTTAGATGATTTATTACGATATATGTGTATAAATTTTCAGATTTTTGTGTTATTCTTATAGGCTATTTTCATGTTGAAAATTATGAAGAAGCAAGAATCTTTAGAAATACTTTTACATGTTTATTTCATTCTTATGTCATGCTTTACATTTAAGGATACCAACATGAGCACCTACATGATGTTCCAAAAAGAAAAGATTTAGACTTGAAAATTCATAAGAAGAAGTTTTAGAAAGAAAAGATTTTTGGGAGTATCATTTATTCTGAGAAGGGGTCATTGTCCATGTCGAGGGTCCTGGCCAAGGCGTTGACTTCCTGAAACTACTTGTGCCAAAGTAGGGAGCGCACGAGTCGAGGGTCTCGTTGCTGAGAATTTACTTAGCCAGGCTAAGGTATGATACATGAGCGTTGAGAACCATGAAGCGAGTGACACCTCGTGGATTGGCCTATTCGATCAGGCTGGGATCGAAGCCGTGCCGATCAGACAATGAATGAGACATAATTAAGTCAGGATAGTTGGAATTCCCAAAGTATAAAGAGAAGTATTTTTTTTAGAAAAAGAAAAGAATTTCTTTTAGAATATTCATAAACTGCTATTATGCAACTATTTTAGAATTATCCTTAGAAGCTTTATGTTTTCTATGCATTTAGATTTTTTGCTCGTATTGTGTATTGTATTAAAGTTTCATCCCCTATCGTTGAGACTCACTTAGTACAATGGATGGTACCGGCGTTCTCTTTTGGAACCTACGTTGATCTACGGTACAACGTAGGAACCGATTTTGCAGGCGAGCAGGCTACAGTTTAGGACTTCCCTCCCTTCCAGTGCTATTGGTGAGCTCCGCTTTTGTTAGTGGAGTATTCCTTAGAGTCATATATAGTTATATATTTCTTTGTTTACTTAAAGAACTGTCTAGGAAACCTCATGTCTTGAATAGTGCGTCAGTTTATCAGTAAAGTCTTCATAGAAACAGTCGGTGGGTTAAGATTCAGATGTTTTTTATAATAACTTAGCAGTATTTCATTGTTTTCTACGAATAAAGTTTTGGAGTTGGTTTATTTTAGATATTTAAATTAACTAAAAGTATTTGGTTATAGTATTTCCTTATTGCATATAAAATTTAAAGTTATAATAGATTTGATAAGTGCAGATGGTTCGCTCGGTCATGTTTAGTGACCAGGTGCCGGTCCCGGCTTGTTTAGAAATGGGTCGTGACACTCTTCAAATAATCCAGAATACTCAGCTAGTAATTGTACTAGCTTGTTATCTGCCTCAGGTTCTTCCTCAACCCTAATAGCATGCCACTGTTATTATGCCTTTCCCATAGGAACCACCTGTATCATTCATAGTTGAGATAAATCCCATGTATGTTTGATCAATTTCTCAGCTTCCTTTACCTTCACCTGATTACCAACACCTCTTAGAAGGTGTTTATTTCCTTTGTACCAGAACTCTATAGTCAACTTCCTAAAATTCATCTTAATGTCCCAAAGTGTTAGTAGCCATTGCACTCCCAACACTACTCCACATGAGCCTAAAGGTAACAGCAAAAACTCTGCTAAAAATTCAGCACCTTGCAGCAGCCAAGTGATTGTACATACCCTATCTACCATCATTTTCCCATTAGCAGCAGCTACTAATTAGGGTTTAGTAGATTGGATTGTACACCCTAAATGCATGAACAATTCAGGGTCTATGAAATTATGTGAACTACCAGTAACAATCAATATACTTAGAGCCTTATTTGCATGATAACCAGTAACCTTTAAGGTCTTGTACCCTAATGAACCATTCAAAGCATGGATGGAAATTTCCATCTGTTCCATACATTGAGATGGTTCTAGTTGATCCATTCCCTCCTCTAGTAAATTATCATAATTACTTGAGAGAGATTTATGGTAGATAGAGTGTTCATGATTGATAGAGACAACTAATCAAACTATAAGAAGTATCTGAGAAGGAAGTTCACCAACGGGGGAAACCATAACCTTAGACCTTTATTATAATTGTTTACAACACATTGTTAGTTATTGTTAGTTATTACTATTGTCAGTAGAATTAGTAAAACATCACCAATTTATATTAAAAAGTCTTGAGAGAACTGATTGAGTAAAAGTTACGTATTCTAAAGCCTTGATTGATACGTAAATTCCCTGTAGGATCGACTCTGGGCATAATAGCCCGGATTATATTTGCAATGCCCGCTTAGTCTTTTATAAGACATAGTTGAGCGTGATCAAATTTTGGCGTCGTTGCCGGGGTATTAACGGTATTATCAATTGAGTTGGAAGAAATACAAAATTCTGAAATATGGTCAATTTTCTTTAAATTTTCGTTTTTACATTGAAAGTTTAACGTTTGATAACGTGTTGCAGGTGCATGCCTAGAAACTCATCGAGGATTGGTGAAGTAGTTGAAGCCTTATCAGACCCCGAGAAAGTTTTCAAGGCCCTAAATCGGACCAACAGGGAAAGCAAACAGCAACCACAAATTGAACAAATTGAAACCGACATGGAAGATCCACACAACCAGAACAATAATGGGGATGATGTGGTAGACCCAGTCGCTCAAATAGGGGCAGAGGATCCCTTATATGACTGGGCACAACCCACAGCTGAGAATTTGGCCACCGCAATACTGGTCCCTTAGATACAGGTCGAGTCCTTCCAGATAACAAATAATATGTTGCACTTATTGCAGAACAAAGGACTATTCTCAGG
>ML307108.1:11097-25709 GCA_005239505.1 Nicotiana paniculata | reverse complement strand
TTAAAAAGTTGTGTACATGAGTGTAGGTTGATTGCTCGAGGACGAGCAAAGGTTTAAGTGTGGAGTATTTTCATAGAAATGTGGAAGATTTGGAGACTTAGGCGAGCTGCATCATCCGGAGGCGATCCGCGGCTGACAGAGTCTCCTTCGTACTGTATCTATTTCATTTAAATTTCCCTGTCTAGTTGTATTTCGGACAAGCTTGTAATGATTGTTGAATTCTTAGAAATTGCTCATGTACTTATGACACCGGGTTCTGGGATATGTATTGGGATATAACTGCTTAAGTGAAATCTTTAAACTTTTTTTTTAATTAACAGACTTTTATTTGGTTATTATGTAATGAAATGAAAGGAAGTGTTTTCATAAATGTTTTAAAACGGAAAGTTATTTCAATTAATTAATGTTTTGGCTTACCTGACATTGATGTCCGGCGCCATCATGACCTTAGGGATTTTGGGTCGTGACAATATGGTATCAGAGCGCTAGGTTCCCGTAGGTCTCACGAGTCATGAGCAAGTCTAGTAGAGTCTTGCGTATCGGTACAGAGACGTCTGTACTTATCTTCGAGAGGCTACAGGGCTGTTAGGAGTACTTCCCTTCTTGATTCTTCATCGTGCGAGTTGATTCCTTTGAGGCTTATGCCTATGTTCATTCCTACTCAATCTTACGCGTCGCGAAGCGCTTGCTATGGATCAAGAATTTGAGGAATGGAAATGGTGCTACGAGTTATGGCCCTGCAAAGGGGTAATATGTTATTTCAACTCACTAGCTGTGTTTCTGGAAGCCTTAAGGCTGTGCTCGGATAGTGATGATGTTTGTGATTGGTTATCGTGTGATGTCGATATGATGATAAAATGCTTGCCCGTATATTGGGGATAATGAATGGTTTGAAGGGAGGTCTTCTCAGAGTGTGATTTCGAGATTTCAGTATTCTAGTGCCAGCAGAGGAAAGGCATTTGGGTTATAAATGGTCCGGTTGGGGTTGATAAAGTAGTAAGACTTGGTGTCTGCAAGTGAGATGGGATATTCACCTGTGACGTGTAGTCGTCGTCATTTATCGAATGGAATGTGTTAAGTTTGTTGGTGCTATGGTTTCTTCGGTTGCATGGGGTCCGAGTATCGATAAGGAGTATTGAAGAAAGCTGTTGGCAGAGATCGTGAGGTGCGGTGGTTCAGTACCGGGTAAGGGTTGGTAATGACGGCAGCTAGAGAAAGATGATCTTCGTAGAGCTTGAAGTCGTGGTGATCTGCTGGTTTGAGAGCTAAGAGAATGGTCCTGGAATGAGGCTAGGCGGTGGTTCCATCTCTAGGAGGCTAGGTGTAAGAAGCGGACGTCGAGCAGTCACAAAGTGGGGGAGCGGAAGCATAGCTGGAATTTGAAGATATTGTCGTGCATTTAATGGATGTCCATGAGGAGCGGACGGACTAGTAAAGTTGTTAAATGAAGCATGGTGTAGGATGGGGTTTGAAGTCGCAGAGAGCGTGCATTTCAGCGTCGTTGGGAGGTGTCCGCGGGTGATTTCCACAAGTGGGTTGTCTTCTGTGAATAGGTTAGCAATGGAGGGGTTGGCAGGTTTCTGTGAGGGGTTATAGTGGCTAGTCGGTAGGAGGCAGAATGTGTGAATGATACTAGAGAATCTGTGTATTTAGGGAGTGCTAGCAGGAGGATCTGGAAGAGTTGGACGGATTGGTTGAGATAGATCGCGTTATCAAAGGAGAAAGGATCTCAACAGGGTCTAGAGTGGTGCAAGGAGTAGCTTCGGGTTAAGTGGGGGAGTCCCACCATCTGTAGTTGGGTTGTAGGATTGTCTTCGCATGGGGTTGAGGATTGTCGGCGTGTTGGCAAGTTATTTCAGCTAAGGAAAAAAGAGTAAAATGGTAATTGTGTGTGGGATTTGATGAATATGTGTAAAAGTTGGCCCTGTCGGATCAGGGTTAGGCTTTAGAAGATTAAGAATTTATGCTTAAGGCATGGGCAAGTTGTAAGGATAGTGACTCAGTCATGTGGTTCATTGAAAAAGGTGTTCCTGTGCTAGGAGATCCTTGGAGTTGGTTGTATTCGGGGCCATTCAGAGTGGGTGAATCTCAATGGCGGTCCTAGTAAATTCAGAAGTTAAGAATGTGGCGTTTAAGGATTTTAGGCAGCAGTATGATCGAGAATCGAGCTTTGGTAGAGTAATCTCTAAGAAAAAGGAGGATGGTTGGAATGTTCTATGATATGTTTCAGCATGTAGGATAATATTGGAGGAGTGAGGGAAATAGACTCCGGATTGAAGAAAAGATTATCAGAAGGGTATGAGACGGGTTGCGGGATTTGGGCAGCATAGTCTCGTGAATCAAGGTCACTCGGGATGAGTGA
This sequence comes from Nicotiana paniculata, assembly GCA_005239505.1. Lineage (NCBI taxonomy): Eukaryota > Viridiplantae > Streptophyta > Magnoliopsida > Solanales > Solanaceae > Nicotiana > Nicotiana paniculata. The sequence continues at coordinate 23,347 of ML307108.1, read as the reverse complement.
GGGTTGAGTTTGCTATGGGTTGAAGGAAGTTGTTATTATTCCTGAGGCAATTGAATATGATTAAAAGAAGATAGATTGATTAGCCATGGTTGAAATGGCACGTTTGCGGCAGTGATCGGTTCCTTTGAGGTGATTTAGTTATGTATGTGGTTTTTTCCGGTGTGTGCGGGGATTTATCGGCCGTTGTAATGGATCTCATGTGGGAGCATTTGAGTGCTATGGCCTGTCAGGTGTAGGCGGACCCCGGAAGGGTTATGGTGGTATAGACTACTACTTAAGGATTTGCATAATTGGGTGATAATGAGAATTCACTCGTGTGTTGAGATGGTACTCTTGAATTGAGTCAAGTAAAAAAGTTCCTATATGATGAAGTGTTCACCCTATTGGTGGTTCGGAAGTTATGATGGAATTATTGCGCTACCTCATGTTGGTATGTTAGGTGCGGGAAGCAGTATGTAACTGGGAGTAAGAATCGAGATTTATGTCCGATGTTTATAAGGATGTCATGAGCTCGGAAGAACAAGACAAAGTGATTTGAAAGTTCAGAGTAAGCTGGTGTTATCTTCAGTGTCACCTGAGATTGATATTCGGTGAAAGAGGCTTTGTACCCTGGTCATTGGTTCTTGATGTGTTTTGCGGCCTTAGTGTGGTTGGTGTTATGGATGGGCAGGCTTGTTGCCTTGTGTGGAAGGTCGTGGAAGCATGACTGCGAAAAGATTGTATAAAGTGTGGCATGTAGTCACTTGATGGATTTCAGATTTGGACTGAGTATAAAGAAGTGTAATATTGCTTAATTGAGAATTTACGCCTGGAGGGCGTTCGGTTCAGTTGATTATGGATTATGGGGTGTTAGTCCCGGTGATGATGGTTGTTCTCGTGTATTATGAGAGAAGGTGGGTTAATATGGACCCATGAAAAAGCTATTAGCTTAGTTGGTGCGATCAAGGTGGCTCGATGTTTGTGGATGGATTTAAATATGATTATGGGCTCCGTATGAGCTAGGCATGTTCCTTTCAGTAGAGCGCTTTTCATGGAAAGGTATTAGAACAACGGGTGTTGTTCCGTCTTCGTTGAATTCATGTGTTATTGTGATTGTGCCATGCGAGTTGTGAAACGGTTTGATAATTTCCTATGTGTTGAGGTCCCGCGTAGTGGGGATGTTATATGAGCAGGATAGCTCTTGAGATCTAGAGTTTATATATATCGCACCTCAGTTGTTCTTGATTTATGTAGCCTACGACTTTGTCAGTCTCCCCAGGATGGTATTATGCACTTAGCGTGCTTATGATCGATATTCAGTAATTTGTAATAATGAGCAAATTAGCTCCGTATATATATCTTCTTATGTAAATTTTATGTGTGGATCGGGTGGCACGTCGCCACGGGTATGTTATTCAGATCGGGTTGCACGCTGCAACAGTGTGATGATGAGAAGGGTTAATATGTATTTATTTTCTTGTGTTTTATTTCCTAATTTCTGAGAAAAGTTCATATTAGTTGCTGGAGTTGAATAGTTCTTTCCTGAGTCGTTTCTTTTTATCATGTTCGAGTTATGGTGTATTGGCGCGATGTGGTATCATGTGAGGCTGTTGGCCATGTTTGGGGTGATTTGTTGTCTGAGCAGTTCATACTGGGTGAGACGGGACTACCAGATCAGGGATCAATGCGATAAGGTTATGTGAAATGTATATTAAAGAACAAATACCATTATTCAGGTTCATAATGAAGTGATGATTCTAGTCAAGATGAGGTATTCAAGGATTTGTTAACTCTGCAGTTGAGTATGAATTTCTGCACACTTCCTCCGTTGTGGTGGTATCGTCAACATTATGGCATGATTGTCTGTATATTTGTTATGAGGTGCATCAGGAGCACCAGATTCGTGGAATTTTGGCTATTAAGGTTCTGGGAACGTCATTGTGGTCAGATGATGAGTTATGCGGTGCATGGTGGCGATTCAGCAAAGGTATGTAGTCATGTTTTGGTATGTCATGTGGTAGTTGATACAGTGTTGATATATTGGAACTAGGTTGGCAGAGAAAATTTCAAGTGTTGGAACTAGGTTCTGAGCTTATTATATGGATAAAAGAAGAAATTTTCAGATTTGATCAAGCTAATGTGCTCAACTGGGTTGTGGTAGCATGGGCAGGTGCTCGGGATGTTAAACAGTGATTTCAGGTAACTCCAGAGCAGTTCTTGGCACGTTCGAGGACGAACGTCGGTTTAAGTGAGGAGAATGTAATGACCCGATCGATCGTTTTGAGTTCAAGCGTGTTGTTCAACGGTTTGTAGTCGTGAGCAGCTTCGTCTCAGATATTAAGACCCGTGGGCGTGGTCGGAATTGAATCCTAGGAAGTTTAGAATTGATTTTGAAAGAAAAATTCTCATTTCAGAAGCCTTAAGTTGGAGAAATCAACTAAGATTGGAATTTTGAGTAAACGACCTCCGAATCAGGATTTGAAGGTTCCAACAGGTTCGTATGATGATTTCAGACTTGGGTGTATGTCCGGCTTGGGGTTTGGATAACCCGGGAGTGCTTCGACGTATATTGTGGAATTTAGCATTTTAGAAGGATTTCATGAATTTGGGCTTGAAGTGCATATCAGTGAGGTTGATGTCCATTTGGGATTCCGAGTCTGGGAATAGCTCCGTATGGTGATTCTGGAATTGGGAGCGCGATCGGAAGTGATTTTGGATGTCCGAAGGTCATTTTGGGGTCATTTGGCTAAAGATAGAAATTTGAAGGTTTTTGAGAAATCCGACCGGAAGTGAAAGTTTTGATATCGATGTCGGAATGCAATTCCGAAAGTTGGAGCAGGTCCTAATGTTGAATATGACTTATGTGTAAAATTTGAGGTCAATCGGGTGTGATTTGATAGGTTTCGGCGTCGGATGTAGAAGTTTGAAATTCTAAGTTCTTAAAGAATTGGATTTGAGTGCGATTCGTGATTTCCGCGTTGTTTGATGTGATTTGAGGGCTCGAGAAAGTCCGTGTCATGTTTTGGGGCAGGTTGGTGTTATTGGACGGGGTCTCGGAGGCCCCGGGTGGATTCTGGGTGATCAACGAATCAATATTTGAAGTTGGAGAAGGCTGAAGGTTGCTGTCATCTGGTGTAACGGCACCTGCGAGGCTTTGACCGCAGGTGCGGAGCCGCAGGTGCGTCTAAGGGCGCCGCAGGTGAGAGATTTGGGGCTGGAGCTGGAGGCCGCAGGTGCGGAAGATTGGTCGCACCTGCGGAATCGCAGGTGCGAAGTGGGGACCGCAGAAGCGAGAGATGCTGGGTTGAGTCAGAGCCGCACCTGCGATGGAATTTCTGCAAGTGCGGAGCGGCTATTGGACCGCAGGTGCGAAAGAGGCCTAGGCAGAATGTTTTAAAGTCGGGTTTGTGCCATTTCTCTCACAGTTTTCATTTGGTTGGGGCGATTTTGGACGATTTCAAAGGGAGATTTTCACCAAGCATCACGATGTAAGTGATTCCTTCTCATTTTCAAGTTAAATACAAGATCATTACATAAATTTGATATGGGAAATTGTGGGAAAAATTGGGGTTTTTAAGAAAAACCTAGAAAATGTAAATTTGGAATTTAGCCACGAATTTGAGTATGGAATGTAGAGTAAATTGCATGATTGAACTAGTAGAGCTATGGGTAGCATGTATCTTCGAGAATTTTAAATTTTCGGACACGTGGGCCCGAGGGCATTTTGGTCATTCCTCCGAGCGGGGTTGGGAAAATGTATAATTTGAATTTGTTGTGAGTATTAGGATGAATTTTCGTTGCTTTGCCGTTATGTGGTAGTTTCAGAGCGTTGTGCGTCCGTTTGAGTCATCGGAGGGGCTTGGAAGCCGGTATTGGAATTTCGGAGCGAGGTAAGTCTTCTTTCTAACTTTGTGAGGGGGAATCGTCCCCCTAGGTGAATTAATTCAATACATTCTATTATCTTCGGGGGATACATACACACGAGGTGACGGGATTCCGTGCATAGCTACTATTATGCCAAGTCCAGGTAGTCTAGGAACCACTAGCATGTCTTACGTGTTATACTTTTAATCCTGCCTGTAATATTAAACTGCTAATATAATCGAAGACGTAATTGAATATCTAAAAGAAAACTAGAGTTCATCTTGTTAATCTTCTAAAAAGAGAATTTATCTCTCTATGGATATTTGTGTACCTGGACTAGGTTGTATCGTGGAATATCATTAAACTTGACAATTGAGTTTCAAAAACAAATGATTTCAAAACCTATATTTCATGTTTCTTTTAATAAGAATTTTACCACTTTCCTGAGAAAACTGTTTTGTTGATAAAAGACGGATTTAATATGTGGATATGTGTAACTTTGGGTGTCTGAGTCGCTTGAATGATTCGCGAGGAAGACCCTGTATTGTGTGTGTATTCATATGAGCACCTGAGTTGCAAGTATGATTCGCGAGCAAGCTAGCCGTATTATTTTAACCACGTCGCATGATCGATTCGCGAGTGGGGAAGATAGATGCATCTATGGTTCGAGCCGTTCGACCCTCAGCAGTGCACATTTTATTATTGTTTGTCCGCGCCGTTCGACCCTCGGCATTGCTTGCGCATGATATTTACTGCGTAGTTGCTATGATTTTGCTTGATTACGGGCCTGAAATATTAGGTTGTCAATTTAATGACAAATATTTAAAGTTATCAAAAAGATTTTGGAAGAAGTTGTTCCTTCCCGTCGATAAATTATCATTTGATTAAATCACCATATTGATTAATTGTTATTAATATGACGAAGATATAAAGTGTTAAATTTGAACGGAGTCGAAAATGTTTATGCCTGATTTTAATGAATTGCCTATGATAATCATGCTTAGTGTCACTCTTAAATATTTTAAATTGACCTTTAGTAAGAATCTAATTTGACCTCTCGTCACTACCTCTATGAGGTTAGGCGGGCGAATTACTGAGTACACGTTATTTTTGTACTCATGGTACACTTGCTGTGCATTTTTATTGCACAGGTACTTGCATAGCAATGTGGAGGATTTGGAAACTTAGGCGAGCTGCATCATCCGGAGGCGATCCGCGGCTGACAGAGTCTCCTTCGTACTGTATCTATTTCATTTAAATTTCGCTGTCCAGTTGTATTTCGGCCAGGCTTGTAATGATTGTTGTATTCTTAAAAATTGCTCATGTACTTGTGACACCGGGTTCTGGTATATGTATTGGGATATAATTGATTAAGTGAAACCTTTAAACCATTGTTTTAATTAACAGTCTTTTATTTGGTTATAATGTAGTGAAGTGAAAGGAAGTGTTTTCATAAATGTTTTAAAATGAAAAGTTATTTCAATTAATTAATATTTTGGCTTGCCTGACCTTAGGGATTTTGGGTCATGACAAATTTGGAGATAATCCAAAAATTAAAATTGCAGTCTTTTGTGTCTAGCTTTCAGAAAAGTAAACTATTTGGAATTTGGAGTTGTGTACAAAAAGTTATGATTGGTACACTATAGCTTATCCGGGAAGAGTTTGGAAATCGTTAAAAAAAATTTTTGCGTTGCACAGGACAGATTTTGGAAGCTTATATCACGTCATCTATAAGGGACTGGGAGATGAGCAAAGCATGAAAATTGTAGCCCTTGGTATCTAGTTTTCAAAAAGTTAAACTATTTGCAATTTGGAGTTTTTTACAAAAAGTTATGACCATTATACTGAGGTTGTCTGGAAGAGCTAGGCACTTGTTCTTCGCGATCGCGAAGGGCAAATTTTGGGCTGAGAAAATGTGTGTTTTGCAATCGCGAAGCTATATTTCGAGGTTTTGGCCAATTTTAACATATTTAGAGTTATGGAGCTCGGATTTAAGCAATTTTTTAGGCGATTTGCATCATATGGATTGGAGTAAGTGTTTTATATCCGAAGGTGATTATACTTCATGATTCTATGGTTATATTCATCATTTATTTCGGATTTAAATGGAAAAAATCAAGATTTTTGTAAAACTTTTCAAGAAAAAATATTTAAGATTTGGAGGTCAAGTTGTTAATGGAATTTGATAAAATTTGTATGGTTGAACTCGTATCGGAATGAGTTCTCGAATTTTGTAAGTTTCGTCGGGTTCCGAGTCGTGGGCCCCACTGCCAACTTTTCGAGCGGAGTTGAGAACGGCACCAAGTTGGGGCTTTAGAGCGAAATTGTGACCGGATAGTGGGCTTTTAAGACGAGGTAAATCATTATGTGCTTCTATTTGTGGGGGCTGCATACGCACGAGGTGACGAGAATCCGTACGTAGCTAGTAATTATGCTTATGTCCAGGTAGTCAGTGATCCAAATGATGTTATACTTGCGATGTTTGCACCCTACATGTTAATTTACTTGCTTAAATCATATTGAAACTTGACAAAGGAATCGTAACGGGTTAAACTTCGTTTACTTGACCGTTAATGAGAATCGGTAATTCTTTGAATATTTGACCCTTAATAAATCTTGAATTGGTTGTTTTAATGTATTTTCTCTTTTTGTGGAGCGAGTAGAACGCCTTGGTAGCAGATAGATGCATCTATGGTTCGCGTCGTTCGACCATCGACAATGCACAATTTAAATTTTATATGTTAGATCGGGTCGTACGACCTCAACATGATTTGCACATGATAAATATTTGAAACTAATAATAAATGATATTGGTTCATTGGCTTGGAATATAAATTTTTAAATAACGATAAAAATTTGGAAATTCATATTAGTAGAAGAATTGTTTATTTATTCTATCGTTCTTGAGTTTTCAGTTGTTTCTACATAAACTCATGCTTAATTATAATATCGATATTTTATGGTTATTCCATAGTAAGTGTCGGAGCCGACCCCTCGTCACTACTTTTTTGAGGTTAGACTGGATACTTACTGGGTACACGTTAATTTACGTACTCATACTAAACTTTCTGTACATTTTTTGTGCAGGTACATATATGTCTAGTGGCCTTGTGGGCGCAAAGGCGTGGTTATTGCGGGGACTTAGGTGATCTGCATTCCACGTTACGAGTCCGCAACACACAAAGTGTCTCCATCCGAGTTATTTACACACTTCTGTCTAATTGTATCCCAGACAGATCTAATGTTTTACTGTATTTCCTAGTTGATGCTCATACACTCATGACACCGGATTTTGGGGGTGCTTTTTGGGTTGTTCAGTATCAAAGTTGTAAAAATATTGTCATTTACTCTGTAAATTTTATCTCTTAGTATTTAATTGAAGAAAATTATGATTTAAAAAAAATATTAAAATGAGTAATAAGGTTAATCATTTAATTGTTAGTTTGCCTGACATCAGTGTTAGGTGCCATTACGACCTTTAATGAATCTTGGATCGTGACACTGCCTCTGCTGATGGTGTCGCTATCTCTGCTGAGGGTGCTGCTACCGATGTTGGCAACTCCAAATTCCCCAATATAATCATGTCTATAATGCTAACACTTTTTTCCTATTAACCATCATTCTCGTGATCCAATTGGTTGAAGTAAGAAGAAGCGGAAACACATGAAAATCTTTACGTATGATGTATAAAGATATAAATGAGTGCTCGTCCCCTCGTCAGAAGTACCTAAGAAGTGTCTCAAGAATACGATAAGTAAATAGAAAGATTGCAATTATAATCTGACCCAATCTTATCCGGATAATGCTTCAAAAAAGGGATACACTTTACAAATACAATACGCACTCCCTTCAATCAAATCACTTCTTCTCATAGGCATTGCTCGTATTTTCCTCTTACATTTGAGAATAATGTCTATTAGCAGACAAATTAAAGCTAAAAAAGAGGCTATTTTGGTCACGATAGAATATCTTTGGATTGTTTTGAAATCATGGGAATCGGCACCTTATTGCCACTCCAATTTCTACCGCATAAATATATAGCCTCAGCAATTATTCTTAGTTTATTTTTTCGAATATTTTTCAGAACTTAATTGTCACAAACGCTTGAAGTGCGCATAAAACGAAAACTAAAAGAATAGGTACTCCCCAATATATAACCTTCTGAACACCATGACTGGGAAAATGGTCGTGGTTCGTCAGAGCGAGGCTAACGGAGGCAGTTCATTGCAGTGGAAGAGAAAATAGCACTATCAGCTTCCTGGGAACGATAAATCTGCCACAAAAATAACAATGCATTAAATAGAAGAACCTTATCAATATGCTAAATACAATAAGGTAGAAATCAAATGCAAGTTACGTACCTAAGTACCAATGTTAAAATGATTTTCTCCAAATACTTGGACTCAGAAATATAAATCAGAAAGATTCAGGGTGTGTTTGCTACGAAAGAAAATATTTTTCAGGGAAAATATTTTCCTAGAAAATAGTTTTATGGATGAGTGATTTTATCTCTTATTTTTCCTTGTTTGGTTGGTGAGTGAAAAACGTTTTTCCAAAAAATATTTTTTAGTGTTTGGTTAGAGAGTAGAAAATATTTTTATGCTACTCTCCTCCTCCCTCCCTCCCCCTTCCCCCAGGTCCCTATGTTTCCTTGCCCCCCTTCCCCCTCCCCATAATACCCAACGTTTTCAGGACTCTATTTTATTCAAGAATTTGATTATTCTTCTAAAAATTTACACAAACCCAAAGGAACCAATGTGCCACTTTTTTAATGCAAAAATAACGTTAAAATTTTTGCTTCATAACTAAAAAGAAAATACTCTTTTTTTTGTTGAAAAAGAAAGCACTCTAACACATGAAAATAAAGTACTCATTTTATTGAAATAAAAGAAAATATTTTTTTCACATCATGAAAAGAAAATACTCATTTTGAAAAATATTTTCCCTTCTCTTGATAGAGAAAATATTTTCCTCCAGCTGGGCTCTGATACCAATTATTAGAACATGCGTAGCAGAATCAAACATAAATATTACCTTTGGATTTACTTGATGTAGGTTTATTCTTGAAATTAGAAATTTAAGATTTACTATTAACTATTATAAAGGCTTTTCTAATATATTTACGTATTTTCCTTTTGCCCATATATAATTCACGGGCTTGCCGTAGCTATCCGTTGAACCATTGACATTTGCACACAGACGATTAGTACTATTTCTAATTCCAGTTGTCGTCTACCTCTTATTCCGTTTTAGACATGCATCCTTTCTGTTTTTGGCAGTCTGGTTGAATTATTTCAACTAATGTTACTATATTTTCGGAGCATCATTATCCATGCATTCAATTGTTCAATGCGGTCTTTGTTTATTTTGCATAATAAAAATTATAATTTTAGTCGTGGGCGATTGAATCGTTTCATTTTTAATTGTACTTTTCTTAACCAAATTTTTTTTTACTTTCAATGAATATAAATGTGTCGCTCTTGTTGTTTCTTAAAGACACAAATATTAGAGAAATAGAGACTAAATCTTAAATGCCTAAAGTCACATTGATTTTCGTCTTATAGAAAAGCCCCACTAGCTATCACTCCTAACAACACACAACAAATGTTTAAACCATCAAATTAGATATTTAAATCCATTTTCACTTTCAAATTTTGCAATTACTATTTGTTGGGCTAAACCAGCTCAAATACACTCTTAGCAGGGTGCGATATTGCCAGCTTTGGGCTAAGCCCGCACGATTTTCTCCAAAAGGCCTCACGTCATTAAGAGATCCCTACACTTTATATGTAGACTCGTAATCTTTTTAACTACTAATGTAGGACTTTGTTCGCACACCCAACAATCTCCACCTCGAACTAAGATTTAGGTGGCTCACTACCACAATTCACGGGTCTCCCCCTCGAACTAAGTTCCATGTGACCATTGCCATGGTTCACGGGTCAATTTTCGAGATTCACTGTGTGCCACCCATATTATTAGAGTATTATGGCAACCGAAGCCTGCAACTAGCCTCTTCTTGTGTATGCATCACTCTGCATCATCATTTTGCCATCTCCATACTCGTCCCACAAAACCCGGGCTCTGATACCAGTTTTTAGAACATGCGCAGAATAATCAAGCATAAATACTATCTTTGGATTTACTTGATGCGATTTACTATTTAATACTATATAAATATTTTTATAATATATTTACGTATTTTCTTTTGTGCATATATATTTCAGGGCTTGCCATAGCTATCCGTTAAACCGCTAACATTTGTACACGGACGAGTAGTATTCTTCCTAATTCCCAGTTGTCGTCTACCCTCTTATTCCATTTAAGACAGGAACTTTTTCTCTTTTTGGCATTGTGAATACTTAATTTTGCACTAACACACCCTAAATTTATTAGTGTTTTATTATTAATTATTTTTTTTTTCCAATTTTTGCATCTTTAATTGCGTATTTCCTATCATAAAAAATACCCAAAAAATAGTTCTTTCTTCATTTGTGCATTTTAGAAATTAACCAACTGTTCAATAGGTGAATTAATCTAGTTAATTAATCATTTGAATACCTTATTTAGTTTTTTATATGTTTGTCTAAATTCAGTTTAATATGTAGGATTAAGGAATAAATTGGGCCAAATTTGAAAGAGAAAGTGATTAAGAGTGCAAGACAAGAGGCTGCCACCGAAAAGATTCGAAATGACGTAGTTTTTCCTCAAAACTATGTTGTTTCATTAAGTGAACCAAGATAATTGTAACGACCTGACCGACCGTTTTGAGCTCTAGCGCGTCGTTCAGCGGTTTGAAGTCACGAGCAATTTCATTTCAGGTATTATGACTCGTGGGCATGGAAGAAAAATTCTCATTTCAGAAGCCTTAAGTTGGAGAAATGGAATTGAAGGTTCTTGCAGGTTCATATGATGATTTCGGACTTGGGCGTATATCCGGATCGGGTTTTGGATAACCCGGGAGCGTTTCGGTGTATATTGTGGAAGTCTGCATTTTTGAAGAAATTTTCTAAGTTTGGCTTGAAGTGCATTTCAGTGATATTGGTGTCCGTTTGGGATTCCGAGCCTGGGAATAGCTCTGTATGGTGATTCTGGAGTTGGGAGCGCGATCGGAAGTGAATTCGATTGTTCCGTAGGTTATTTTGAAGTCATTTGGCTAAAGATAGAAATTTAAAGGTTTTTGAGAAATCCGATCGGAAGTGAAAATTTTGATATCAGGGCGGAATGCGATTCCGGAAGTTGGAGCAGGTCTGTAATGTCGAATATGACTTGTGTGCAAAATTTGGGGTAAATCGGACGTGATTTGATGGGTTTCGGCATCAGATGTAGAAGTTGGAAATTTCTAAGTTCATAAAGTTGGGATTTAGGTGTGATTCGTGGTTTCGATGTTGTTTGATGTGATCCGAGGCCTTGAGCAAGTCCGCACTATGTTTTGGAACATGTTGGTGTAATTGGACGGGGTCCCGGGGGGCCTCGGGTGGATTCTGGGTGATTAACTGATCAAGTTTGAGAGTTTGAAGAAGGCTGAGGTTGCTGTCATCTCGTGTGACCGCACCTGCAAGGCTTGGGTCGCAGGTGCGGAGCCGCATGTGCGTCTAAGGCGCCGCAGGTGCGGCTATGGCGCCGTAGGTTCGAAGAAGTGGTGGTCTGGCTGGGAGCGCATGTGCGATGATATTCCGCACCTGCGAAGACGCAGATGCGGACAACGAGTGCAGGTGCGAAGTTGGCTTGAGTTGAGGAAAGCCGTAGATGCGGAGGTTTGGTCGCACCTGCGGAATCGCAGGTGCGAGAATTGGATCGCAGGTGCGAAAAATGACCTGGGTAGAATGTTTTAAAACCGAGATTTGTTGGTCATTTCCTTCCACTTTCCTTTGGTTTAGACGATTTTGAGGAGTTTCAAGAGTGGGTTTTCGTCAAGCATCACCAGGTAAGTAATTACTTCATGTTTCTAAGTTAAATACAAGTTTATTACATGGAATTATACATGAAAATTATGGAAAAATTTGGAAAAGATTGAAGAAAACCTAGAAATTTGTATTTGGATTTTAACCACGAATTTGAGCATGAAATTTAGAGTAAATTGTATATTTGAGTTAATAAGGCTATGGGTAGAATGTATCTTCGAGAAATTTCGGATTCCGAGCATGTAGACCCGAGGGCATTTTGGTCAATTCGCTGAGCGGGGTTGGAAAATTATATAATTTGGAATTGTTGCAAATATTAGAGTATATTTTCATTGGTGTGTCGTTGTTTGGTAGTTTTGGGGCGTTGTGTATCCATTGGAGTCATCGGAAGGGCATGGAAGCAGGTTATGGAATTTCAGAGCGAGGTAAGTCTCCTTTCTAACTTTGTGAGGCGGAATTGTCCCCCTAGGTGAACTAATTAAGTATGTGTTATTATCTGCGGG
>MDKI01138470.1:0-37107 GCA_005239505.1 Nicotiana paniculata | reverse complement strand
AGTCCTACGGGCATACTAACAGAATATACAAAAGATACAATATACAGTCCCACTTTCTGAAAGGAATAGACGGGAAATAAGCAAAAGAAAACTCTGTGGTGCTGCCGAGGATCGTCAGGAGAAGCAGCTCACCGTGAAGTCAGGTCCAACTATGATCAGAATCGAGCTCCGGTCTGATAACCAGATGCACCAGCCTCAGAACCTGTACAATTAAGTACAGAAGCGTAGCATGAGTACATAAACAAATATGTACCCAATGAGTATCCCACCTAACCTCGAAGAAATAGTAACGAGAGGTCGAATTGACACTCACTAAGGTCCAAAAAAATTATTAGCAAGATATAATATCAGTAACAAACATACAAGGATGATAAAAGCAGTAAACGTTTAAAATAATAGTAATTCAAATAAATACTGGAAATAAATGTACAATTTCTACTTCATTATTCTTTTCTTTCCTTTACAAATATATCTGACCACTCATAATCCATAAAAAGAATCCTTAACAATTAAACATGCGCATACAGGACAAGGGCAACCGGCCAGAACCATCATAATGATCATATCTGTGCATTACCGAGGGTCGAACGACCCGAACCATAATAGATGTCTTTCAATCTCGTAGTGGCATACAGCGCGCTCCCATGAGAGTGGGGGAAATAATACTCCGCTCGTGGAATCTAAATTGCGAAGCGGTTACATGCACACACAATCCACACATTTATTCTTTATAAATTACTTTTCGTGAACAATTACTTAAAATTACATAAATTCAATGGTTTCAGGGAAACAAGCCGCATGTAACATTAATTCACTAAGCATATAGTTCATTTCAAGGAAAAACATAAGGCATGGTGTAGGCCTAACTACCCGGACATAATAATAATAGTCGCTACATGCGGACTCTCATTACTTTGCGCATACGTAGCCCCCACAACATTAGCACATAGTCATTCAAAGCACCTAGGGGGAGAGTTCCCTCTTACAAGGTTAGAAAGGAGACTCACCTCGTGTCGAACCTACTTTCCGGGTCAAGAACGCGCATGAACAACCAAACTCGTCACGCACAGACTCGAAACTAGCCAAATGTTATACAAATATATTAATTTATACTCAAAGCATGAAATTCTTCTACTACTTATCCAAATTCATCATTCTTGAAGAAATCCTAAAATCCAATCCCGGGCCCGCATGCTCGGATTCCAAAAATTCTCGAAGGAAACACTCACCCATCACCTAAGGATCATTAAATTCACAGCTAATTGACGGTTAATTTTCTTCATTTTCAAAAGCCCTAGGTTACTACCCCAAAACCTTAATTTTTCACTAATTACGTAGTTAATTTAGTTTGTAATCCATGCATGAAACTAATATTAGGGTAGAATTTACTTACCTTCAATAACTAGGTTTTTTTCCCCTCTTGAATGCTGAAATTCGTCCCAAGGAAGAAGAAGAAGATGAGGGAAATGAATTAAATTCCGCTATAAAAACACACTGCCCACTGATCTCCTCTATGCGATTGCAGCCTGGGCAGTGCGATCGTAGAGCTTTAAATGACCAGGCCCTCATGGGCCTTCTGTGTGAACACGGAGAGAGCCCTGCGAACACACATGGTAAGCAGTAGCTGGGCTGGCCCAAGGCTGGGCTCTTGTGCGAACGCAGGTGGGGTGTGCAATCGCACTGGGTCAGGAGCCTAACCCATCACGATCGCGGTGCCTTTTGTGTGAATGCACATGGCATTCACCACCCCTGCCTAGTTCCTTCTTTGCGAACACAGTGACCCCTCTGCGATAGCAGAGAAGGAAACTAGACCTGGAATTTCTGGTGTTTCGAAATTAGCTCCGAGGGGTCCGAAACTCACCCGAGCCCCTCGGGACCCCGTCCAAAGGCACTGACAAGTCTGTATTCATGAGACGAACTCGCTCGACTTTTCGGAACGTGAAAGAAAACAACGAAACTAAGAATTTGACCCCAAAACCAAATTGAATCAAACTTTGAACTTAAAGTTCTAGAATTTGCTAACAATGCGCCAAACCGACCTATACTACTCGGAATTACACCAAATTTTGCAGGCAAGTCATAAATGACATAACGGAACTATTCTCGATCTCAGAATTCCGTTCAGATCTCGATAACACAAAAAAATGTCCCAAACCACAATATTAACTTAAGGAAATTCTTATTTTGATATTGGACACCGAAACGCTCCCGGGTCATCCAAAACCCATTCCGAACATACGGCCAAGTCCGAAATCATCATACGAAGCTACCAGAATCATCAAAACTCGATTCCGAGGTCGTTTGCTCAAAATATTGACCGAAGTCAAACTTGGCCTTAAAGGCCAACCTTAAGGAACCAAGTGTTCCAATAGTGCTCTAAACATTTCTGAATCTCGGACCACCCGCCCCCGTAAATCATAAATCACACTAAGCCGCTATGGGAAGTCATTTAGGGGAACAGGGTCCGATAACGCAAAATGATCGGTCAGGTCGTTACATTCTCCACCTCTTAAATAAACGTTCATCCTCGAACGGGTCTAGAATCATACCTGAAGTGCTGAATACGTGTGGATAATTTCTCCGTATGTCCTCCTTAGACTCCCAGGTCGCTTCCTCAACTTGTTGGCCCCTCCACTGGACCTTCACTGCAGAAACTCTCTTGGACCTCAACTGGCGATCCTGTCTATCAATAATAGCAATTGGCTCCTCCTCGTAGCCCAACCTCTCATCCAACTGAATAGTGCTGAAATCAACCACGTGAGAGAAGTCGGTGTGGTACCTCCGAAGCATGGATACATGAAAAACTGGATGAACTCCTGATAAACTGGGAGGTAAGGCCAGCTCATAAGCAACCTCCCCAACTCGAAGGGACCTATAAACCTGATAATACCCTTCATAGGTGAGACTTTCAACAGGACCCTATCCCCCTCCATAAATGATACATCACGCGCCCTCTGATCCGCGTAACTCTTCTGTCTGGACTGCGCTGTGCGGAGAATCTTTTGGATCAACCTCACTTTTTCCAAAGCATCCCTCACCAGGTCAGTGCCATATAACTTAGCCTCGTCACGCTCAAACCAACCGATAGGAGAATGACATCGCCGACCATAAAAAGCCTCAAATGGTGCCATATCAATGCTGGACTGATAACTATTATTGTAAGCAAACTCGGCCAAAGGCAAGAACTGGTCCCACTGACCTCCGAAGTCAATCACACATGCCCGGAGCATGTCCTCCAATATCTGAACTGTGCGCTCCGACTGACCATCAGTTTGAGGGTGAAATGCTGTGCTGAGGTCTATCTGGGTACCCATCTCACTATGAAATGCTCTCCAGAAGTGCGAGGTGAACTGAGGACTTCGATCAGATATAATGGACACCGGCACACCGTGGAATCAGACTATCTCCCGAATGTAGATCTGTGCCAACCTCTCAGAAGGGTATGTATTAGCCACTGGAATGAAATGCGCCGATTTGGTCAATCTATCCACAATGACCCAAAGTGTGTCAACCTTCCGCAAAGTCCGAGGCAACCCAAGCACGAAGTCCATAGTGATGCATTCCTACTTCCACTCCAGAATTGGCATCTGCTGAAGTAGGCCTCCTGGTCTCTAGTGCTCATACTTAACCTGCTGGAAATTAAGGCACCTAGCCACATACTCCACAATGTCCCTCTTCATCCGCCTCCACTAGTAATGTTGCTTCAAATCATGATACATCTTCGTAGCACCAGGATTGACAGAATACTGAGAACTGTGTGCCTCCTCTAGAATCCTCCCTCTCAGGCCATTGACATTAGGAACACATAAACGGCCCTGAAGTCTCATAAAACCATCCTCGCCAATAGTAACCTCCTTGGCCCTACCCTGAACCACTGTCTCCCGTAGCTCTACCAAAGACAAATCATCATACTTCCAAGCCTTAATCTCTCCCAATAACAAAGACTGAGCAACCATATGTGCAAGAACTCGACGAGGCTCTGAAAAGTCGAATCTCACCAGGCGATAAGCCAAGGACTGAATGTCCAAGGCTAAAGGTCTCTCCTCTGCTGCTATATAAGCCAAGCTACCCATACTCTCCGCCTTCCTGCTCAAAGCATCTGCTACCACATTTGCCTTGCCCGGATGATAAAGAATGGTGATATCATAATCCTTCAACAACTCAAGCCATCTACGCTACCTCAGATTAAGATCCCTCTGCTTGAACAAGTGATACAAGCTGCTGTGGTCTGTATAAACCTCACAGTATACCTATACAAGTAGTGCCTCCAACTGTTAAGAGCTTTCAAAATCGCCGCCAACTCTAAATCGTTCACAGGGTAATTCTTCTCATGAACTGGCATGAAGCATAAACAATAACTCTCCCTTCCTGCATCAACACACACCCCAAACCAACGCATGAAGCATCGCAATACACTGTATACATCCCAGAACCGGAAGGCAATACCAGAACTGGTGCTAAGGTCAATGCTGTCTTGAGCTTCTGAAAGCTCGACTCACACTCGTCGGACCATCTCAATGGGGCATTCTTCTGAGTCAATCTAGTCAATGGAGCTGCAATAGAAGAGAACCCCTCCACAAATCGGCGGTAATATCCTGTTAGGCCCAAAAAGCTCCTGACCTCTATAGCTGAAGTAGGATTGAGCAATTATGAACCGCCTCAACCTTTTGAGGATCAAACTTGATACCCTCTCCGGATACCAGATGCCCCAAGAATGCCACATAATCCAACCAGAACTCACGCTTGGAGAACTTAGCATATAGCTTCTGTTCTCGCAAAGTCTGGAGCACAACTCTCAAATGCTTCTCGTGCTCCCCTAGGCTACGTGAGTAAATCAAAATGTCATCAATGAAGACGATGACAAAAGAATCAATATAAGGCCTGAACACCCTATTCATCAAGTCCATGAATGCTGTTGGGGCATTAGTCAAACCAAAGGACATTACCAGGAACTCGTAGTGGCCATACCTCGTGCGAAAAGCTGTCTTCGGTACATCTGAGGCCCGAATCCTCAACTGATGATATACGGATCTCAAATCAATCTTAGAAAACACCCTAGCACCCTGCAACTGGTCAAACAAATCATCGATGTGCGGCAAAGGATACTTTTTCTTCATGGTGACCTTGTTCAACTGGCGGTAATCAATACACATATGCATGGACCCATCCTTCTTCTTCACGAATAGAACTGGAGCACCCCACGTCGATACACTCGGTCTGATGAACCCCATAGCCAATAACTCCTCAAGCTGCTCCTTCAACTACTTCAACTCTTTCAGAGCCATACGGTACGGAGGAATAGATATAGGCTGGGTGCCTGGAGCTAATCAATGAAGAAATCAATATCACGATACAGAGGCATGCCCGGGAGGTCCAAAGGAAATACATCAGCACACTCTCAAACAACTGGTATTGAATCAATCGTTAGAGACTCGACAGGGGAATCCCGCACATAAGCGAGGTAGGCCAGACAACCCTTCTCGACCATATGTCGAGCCTTCAAGAATGAAATAACCAGGCTAGTTGCACTAACTGAGGAACCTCTTCACTCCAGCCTATGGTACTATGGCATGGCTAAAGTAACTATCTTGGTATGGAAATCTAGCACATCATGATAAGGAGATAGCGAATCCATGCCTAAAATAATCTCGAAATCAACCATGTAGTGCAATAAGAGATCCGCTCGAGTCTTGAACCCGCAGAATGTGACAATACAGGACCGGTAAACCCAGTCTACCACCACAGAATAGCCTACAAGAGTGGAGACACATATAGGAGAACCCAAGGACTCACAAGGGACATCCAGAAAATGAGAAAATAAGACCTAAACATAGGAATAAGTGGATCCTGGATCAAATAAAACCGATGCCTATCTACCACATACTATAATAATACCTGTGATCACGGCGTCTAAGGCCACTGCATCTGATCTGGACGAAATAGCATAGAATCTAGCTGAAGAAATGGAAGACTGAGCCCCGCCAAAATGAACAGGAGCTGGCTGACCTCCCCATTACTAGCCTCCACCTCTAGGACGACCCCTGCCGACCTGTCTCCCACCTCTAGGTGGACTGACGACTGGTGCTGGACCCATAGGCTGATAATCATGCTGCACCGCTTTGCCTCGAAGCCTGGGACAACGCCTCTTCATATGACCTGGATCCCCACACTCATAAAAACCTCTGGGTATCATAGCCTGCTGCCCCGAAGAGGAACCCTGAATGGTCGAAAAGCGATGTGTACTCTCTGGCATAACACTAAAGTAGGGACTGGGGAATCTCGAATAACCGGAATAACCATAGATGAACTCTGAATGGCTGGAGGGCAGTAGGAACGCTCTGGCATGGTGCTGAAATGAGCCCTCGCTGGATCACCTCGGGGAGGTGGTGGGGGTGCTGAATATGGAGGCCTTCTGGGCTGACCTCTACTGAACTAACCTCTGCCCCTAAATGGGGCACCTCTGAAATCCCCGGAGAATCTAGCTCTCTTATCCTACTGACCCTGCTCTCTGCCTCTTGATCGATAGCCCTCAATCCGACGAGCTATCTCGACCACCAGCTGATAGGGAGTCCCCATCTCCACCTCTCGGGCCATGTTGGCCCTAATACCGGAGTGCAGCCCTGCTACAAATCTCTGCACTCTCTCAGCATCAGTAGGCAATATCATAAGTGCGTGGTGAGACAACTCTGAGAATCTAGCCTCATAATCTGTCACTGACATCTGTCCCTGCTCCAACTGCTCAAACTGATATCGCAGCTCTTCCCTCTCAGAGGGTGGGATATACCTGTCTAGAAACATCTGAGTGAAATGCTCCGAAGTGATAGGAGGAGAATCTGCTGGCCTGCTGAGAATATAGGACTGCCACCATCTACGAGCTCTGCCCTCTAGCTGGAAGGTAGTGAAGTCCACACCATGGGACTCTGATATCCTCATATTGTGCAGCTTATCCCTACACCTGTCAACAAAATCCTGGGCATCCTCACCTCGCTCACCCCCAAAGACTGGAGGGTGCAATCTAGTCCATCTATCCAATAACTTCTACGGATCACCGTCCGTAGCTGGTCTGGGCTCAGGTGCTGCTGCTACAGGATGGACCCCACCCACAGGCAGTGTACCCGGGGTATGATGTAATGTTGCTGCCTGACCTGCAGACTGGGCGGTAGGAGTCCTGGGCCCCCCTCCCGCCTGAGATGTGGCAGGATCTACTGGAAATAAACCAGCCTGGGACATGGTGTCCATAAACCGCATCATACGGCCCATGATCTCCTGGAAGCCTGGCGCCGTTATAAAGTCCACTAGAACAGGACTTGCTGGGGGGCACCTCACCCTTCTCCTCTATAGTAGGATCCTCCGGTGGTGGTACAACTGGAATAGCTCGGGGATTCCCTCGTCCCCTACCTCGGGCCGGTGCCCTCCACTGGCCTCTGCCACGACCTCGAACAACGAGGGTAGCGGCCCCTGCCGAGTCTGGAACATCGGATGCACGCGTCCTCACCATCTGTGAAAGAATAGAACAATGAGATTTAGTAAACCATTGAATGCACGATAGAATAAAAAATAAGGAGAGGTTTTCCTAACACCCTATAGCATCCCGAAGATAAGTAAAGACGTCTACAAACCGATCCGCAAGACTCTACCAGGTTTGCCCGTAACTTGTGAGACCTACGTGAACCTAGTGCTCTGATACCATGTTGTCACGATCATAAATACTAACTCAAGTCGTGATGGCGCCCAACACCGGGGTTAGGCAAGTGCACACTTAAATTACTAAGGATTTTTCCCATACTTGATTAAACATCCCAACACGTGCCAAGTTTTAAAATTCAAAACATTAATTGAAAAAGATAGTAAGCCATTTTAACCAAAAGCAGTCGTAAAGAGGAGTGAGCCAATATATATATATACAAACCCGCAAACCAAAATAACCACCACGTGTGTGCCAGGAACTAGTGTCACAAGTCCTATGGGCATACTAACAGAATATACAAAAGATATAATATATAGTCCCACTGTCTGAAAGGAATAGATGGGAGATAAGCAAAAGAAAACTCCATGGTGCTTCCGAGGATCGTCAGGAGAAGCAGCTCACCGTGAAGTCAGGTCCAACTATGATCAGAATCGAGCTCCGGTCTGATAACCAGATGCACCAGCCTCAGAACCTGTACAATTAAGTACAAAAGCATAGCATGAGTACATAAACAAATATGTACCCAATGAGTATCCCACCTAACCTCGAATAAATAGTGACGAGAGGTCGAATAGACACTCACTAAGGTCCAACAAAATTATTAGCAAGATATAATATCAGTAACAAACATACAAGGATGATAAAAGCAGTAAACATTTAAAAGAACAGTAATTCAAATAAATACTGGAAGTAAATGTACAATTTCTACTTCATTATTCTTTTCTTTCCTTTAAAAATATATCTGACCACTGATAATCCATAAGAAGAATCCTTAACAATTTAACATGCGCATACAGGATAAGGACAACCGGCCTGAACCATCATAATGATCATATCTGTGCACTGCTGGGGTCGAACGACCCGAACCATAATATATATCTTTCAATCTCGTCGTGGCGTACGACCCGCCCCCATGAGAGTGGGGGAAATAACACTCCTCTCGTGGAATGTAAATTGCGAAGCGGTCAATTGTACACACAATCCACACATTTATTCTTTATAAATTACTTTTCGTGAAAAATTACTTAAATTCCATGGTTTCAGGGAAACAAGCCGCATGTAACATTAATTCACTAAGCATATAGTTCATTTCAAGGAAAAACATAAGGCATGTTGTATGCCTAAGTACCCGGACATAACAATAATAGTCGCTACGTAAGGACTCTCATCACTTTGCGCGCATGTAGCCCCCACAACATTAGCACATAGTCATTTAAAATACCTAGGGGGACAGTTCCATCTTACAAGGATAGAAAGGAGACTTACCTCGCCTCAAACCTACTTTCTGGGTCAAGAACGCACCCGAAACTCCAAACTTGACACCCACGGACTCGAAACTAGCCAAATGTTATACAAATATATAAATTTATACTCAAAGCATGAAATTCTTCTACTACTTAGCCAAATTCGTCATTCTTGAAGAAATCCTAAAATCCAACCCCGAGCCCGCATGCTCGGATTTCAAAAATTCTCGAAGGAATTACTCACCCATAGCCTAAGGATAATATATACATGATTTTTACTTGATTTCATAGCTAATTGACGGGTAATTTTCTACATTTTCAAAAGCCCTAGGTTACTACCCCAAATCCTTAATTTTTCACTAATTAGGTAGTTAATTTAGATTGTAATCCATGCATGAAACTACTATTAGGGTAGAATTTACTTACCTTCAATAACTAGGTCACTTTCCCCTCTTGAATGCTGAAAATCATCCCGAGGAAGAAAAAGATGATGAGGGAAATGAATTATATCCCGCTATAAAAACACACTGCCAAGTGGTCTCCACTATGCGATCGCTGCCTGGGCAGTGCGATCGCATAGCTTTAAATGACCAGGCCCTCATAGGCCTTCTGTGCGAACACACATGGTAAGGAGTAGCTGGGCTGGCCCAAGGCTGGGCTCTTGTGCGAACGTGGGTGGGGTTTGTGATCGCACTGGGTCAGGAGCCCAACCTATCGCGATCGCGGTGCCTTTTGTGCGAACGCACATGGCATTCACCACCCCTTCCTAGTTCCTTCTTTGCGAACGCAGTGACCCCTCCGCGATCGCAGAGAAGAAAACCAAACCTGGAATTTTTGGAGTTTTGAAATTAGCTCTGAGGGGTCCGAAACTCACCCGAGCCCCTTGGGACCCCGTCCAAAGGCACTGGCAAGTCTGTATTCATGATACAGGATCGCTCAAATTTTTGGAACGTGAAAAAAAACAACGAAACTAAGAATTCGACCCCAAAACCAAATTGAATCAAACTTTGAACTTAAAGTTCTAATATTCGCTGACAATGTGCCGAACCAACCTATACTACTCGGAATGACACCAAAGTTCGCAGGCAAGTCATAAATGACATAACAGAACTATTCCCGGTCTTGGAATTCCGTTTGGACATCGATAATACAAAAACATGTCCCAAACCACAATATTAACTTAAGGAAATTTTTATTTCGATATTGGGCGCCGAAACGCTCCCGGGGCATACAAAACCCATTCCGAACATTCACCCAAGTCCAAAATCATCATACGAAGCTACTGGAATCACCAAAACTCGATTCCGAGGTCGTTTGCTCAAAATGTTGACCGAAGTCAAACTTGGCCTTAAAGGCCAACCTTAAGGAACCAAGTGTTCCAATATTGCTCTAAACATTTCTGAATCCCGGACCACCCACCCCCGTAAGTCATAAATCACGATAGGCCGTTATGGGAAGTTTCATTTAAGGGAACAGGGTCCGATAACGCAAAAAGACCGATCAGGTCGTTACATGCTAGTGGGTCCTAGGCTACCCAGACATGGCATAATAGTAGCTACGCACGGACTCCCGTCACCTCGTGCGTGCATAAACCCCACAAATAGTAACACATACTTAATTAGTTCACCTAAGGGGATAATTCCCCCTCACAAAGATAGAAAGGAGACTTACCTCGCTCTGAAATTCCATAACCGGCCTCCAAGCCCTTTCGATGACTCAAATCGTTGCACAACGCTCCGAAAATATCCAAACAACGACAAACCAATGAAAATATACTCTAATATTTACAACAACCAAATTATATAATGCCCCAACTCCGCTCAGTGAAATGACCAAACTGCCCTCGGGCCCACTTGCCCGGAATCCAAAATTTCTCGATGATACATTCTACCCATATCTTTACTAGTTCAAATATACAATTTACTCTAAATTCCATGCTCAAATTCGTGGCTAAAAATCCAAAATACCATTTCCTAGGTTCCTTTAAGATTTCCCAATTTCCTACCAATTTTCATGTCGAATTCATGCATATAATCTTGTATTTAACTTAAAAATGGGAAGAATTTACTTACCTAGACATTGCATGAAGAAATCCTCTCTTGAAACTCCTCCAAAATCGACAAAAACAAGGAAGAAATGAAGAAATGGCCACAAATTTTGCTTATAAACTAATCTGTCCAGGCCCCAATTACTCTCTACGTTAGCGTACCCACGAGCGCATTCAGAGAGCTTCCTCAAGCCAACACTCCGCGATCACGGTCCCCTACCCGCGTTCGCATAGGCCAAAGGGCCCCCATCTCCCTTTCCTCAATGCGTTCGCACAGCAGACCCTGCAATCGCATATAACAACCCAGCAACCTTCACAAATCCTTCTATGCAATCGCAAATAACTACCCGCGATCGCACAGGCCAAATCCAAGCAGCCTCCAAATACATCTATGTGATCGCACACCCACTCACGCGATCGCATAGAGTAAATACCTGTTGCACTCACACCAGAAAACCAACAACCCTCTCAAGGCAAAAATTGACCCGTTGAGCATCCGAAACACACCCGAGGCCCTCGAGACCTCAATCAAAACTACCAACCAGATCCAATACCTTATTCAAACTTAGTCGAGCCTCGAAATCACATCAAACAACGCCGAAATCACGAATCGCAGCCCGATTTAAGCTTAATGAACTTATAACTTTCAAACTTCCACATTCGATGCCGAAACCTATCAAATCACGTCCGATTGACCTCAAATTTTGCACACAAGTTATATTCGACATTGCGGACCTGCTCCAACTTATGAAATACCATTCCGACTCAAATATCAAAATTTCCACTTCCTGTCGGATTTCTCAAAAACCTTCAAATTTCTATCTTTAGCCAAATAACTCCAAAATGACCTACGGACATCCAAATTCAGTTCAGATCGCGCTCCCAACTCCAGAATCACCATACGAAGCTAATCCGAGACTCGGAATCCCAAACAGATATCAACATCACAGAAATGCGCTTCAGGCCAAATTTAGGAAACTTCTTCAATAATGCTGACTTCCACAATATGCATCGAAATGCTCCCGGGTTATCGAACACCCGATCCAGACATACGCCCAAGTCCGAAATCATCATAGAAACCTGTAGGAACCTTCAAATCCTGATTTGGAGGTCGTTTACTCAAACTTCCAATCTTAGTTGATTCTTCCAACTTAAGGCTTCTAAAATGAGAATTCTCTTTCCAAATCAAATCTAAACTTCCCGAAATTCAATTCCGACCGCACCTACAAGTCATAATACCTGAAATGGAGCTGCTCAAGACTTCAAATCGCTGAACGACGTGCTAGAGCTTAAAACGACCAATCGGGTCGTTACATTCTCCCCCACTTGAACCGACGTTCGTCCTCGAACGTGCCAAGAATTGATCTAGAGTTATCTAAAATCACTGTTTAACACCTCGAGAACCTGCCCGTGCTACCACAACCCAGTTGAGTACATTAGATTGATCAAATCTGAAGATTCCTTCTTTTATCCATATAATAAGCTCAGAACCTAGTTCCAATACCTGAAATTTTCTCTGCGAGGCCTAGTTCCAATACATAAACACCGTATCATCCGCCACCCGATAAACAAGAACATGACAGCATACTTTTGACGAATCAACACCATGCACCGCATAACTCATCATCTGACCACAATGGCACTCCTTGAACCTTAATAGCCAAAATCTCACGAATCTGGTGCTCCCGATGCACGTCATAACAAATATGCATACACCCTTCTATGAACCTGAATAATGGTATTTGTTCTTTAATATACACTTCACATAACCCTATCGTACTGATCCCCAATCCGATAATCTCGTCTCACCCAATATGAAATGCCCTGGAAACAAATCACCCCAAACATGACCAAAAACCTCACATAATACCATATTGCGACGATAGGCCATAAGTCGAACATGATAGATAAGAAATGACTAAAGAAGGGACTATTCAACTCACTGAACTAGTATGAATTTTACTCAGAAAATAGGAAGTAAAACATAAGAAAAGAAATATAAATTAACCCTTCTCATCATCACACTGCTGCGGTGTGCAACCCGATCCGAATACATACCCGTGGCAGCGTGCCACCCGATACCATCATAAAATAAACATAAGGAAATATATACAGAGCTTAATTGCTCACTATTACACATTACCGAATATCGGTCACAAGGACGCTAAGTGCATAGTACCATCCTGGGGAGACTGATAGAGTTGCATGCTATAAAACTGAAGCACAACTGAGGTGCAATATATATATATATATACACACACACTCTAGATCTCAAAAGCTATCCTGCTCACATAACATCCCCACTACGTGGGACCTCAACACATACGAAATTATCAAGCCGTTTCATAACTCACATGTCACAGTCATAAGATCACCTGAATTTGACGAAGACGGAGAAACATCTGCTGTTCTAATACCTCTCCATGTAAAGCGCTCTACCGAAATAAACATGCCTGGCTCATACGGAGCCCATAATCATATTTAAATCCATCCTCAAGCATCGAGTCTACCTTGCTCGCACCAAATTAAGCTAATAACTTTTACCCGGGGTCCATACTAACCCACTTTCTCTCATAATACACGAGAACAACCATCATCACCGGGAAAAACACCCCACAATCTACAATCAACTGAACCGAGCACCCTCCAGACATAAATTCTCAAATAAATAATATTGCACTTCCTTATACTCAGTCCAAATCTTCAATCCTTCAAGTGACTACATGTCACACTTATACAATCTTTTCGCGGTCATGCTTCCACGACCTTCCACACAAGGCACAAGAAACATCAAGAACCCATGACCAGGGTTCAAAGCCTCTTTCACCGAATATCGATCTCAGGTGACACTGAAGATAACACCAGCCTACTCTGAACTTTCAAATCCCTTATTCTTGCTCATCCGAGCTCATGACATCTTCGTCAACACCGAATCGCAATCTCGATTCTTACTCCCAGTTACCATATACTTCTTTCCGTACCTAACATGCCAACATGAGGTAGCGCAAGAATTCCATCATAACTGCTGAACCATCAATAGGGGAACACTTCATCATATAGAAACCTTTTACTTAACTCAATTCAAGAGTACCATCTTAACACACGAGTGAATTCCCACAATTACCCAACATGCAAATCCTTAATTAGTAGTCTATAACACCATAACCCTTTCGGGGTTCACCTACACCTGACAGGCCATAGCACTCAAATGCTCCCACATGAAATCCATTACGATGGCCGACAAGCCTCGCACACACCGGCACAAACAGCCTGCATAACTTAATCACATCAAAAGAACCGATCACTATAGAAATTGTGCCATTTCAACCATGGCTAATCAATCTATTTGCTTTTAATCATCTTCATTTGCCTCAGGAATAATAGCAACTTCCTTCAACTCATAGCAAACTCAACCCTCACTCATCTCGAGTGACCTTGATTTATGAGACTATGTTGCCTAAATCCCGCAACCCGTCTCATACCCTCCTGATAATCTTTCTACAATCCGGAGTTTATTTCTCACACTCCTCCAATACTATCCTGCATGCTGAAACATGTCATAGAACATTGCAACCATCCTTCTTTTTCTTAAAAATTACTCTGCAAAAGATCGATTCTCGATCATACTGCTGCCTGAGACCCTTAAATTCCGCATTCTTAACTTTTGAATTCACTAGGACCGATATTGAGATTCACCCACTCTGACTGGCACGAATACAATCAACTCAAAGGCTCTTCTAGCACCTGAACACCCTTTTCCTTGATGTACGTGACTGAGTCACTACCCTGACAACTCCCCTATGCCTTAAGCAAAATTTTGAATCATCCAAAGCCTAACCCTGGCCCGACATGGCAACGTTTGCACACATTCATCAAATCCCACGAACAATTACCATTTTACTCATTTCCCTTAGCTGAAATAACTTGCCAACACGCCGACAATCCGCAACTCTATGAGAAAACAACCCTACAACCCAACTGCAGATGGTGGGACTCCCCCACTTAGCCCGAAGCTACTCCTTACACCACTCTAGACCTTGTTGAGATCCTTTCTCCTTTGATAATGCGATCTTGCTCAACCAATCCGTCCAAATTCTTCCAAATTCTCTTGCTAGTACTCCCTAAATACTCAAATTCTCTAGCATCATTCACATATTCCGCCTCCTACCGAATAGCCACTAGAACCCCTCACCGAGACCTGCAACCATGCTACTGCTACCCTATTCACAGGAGATGACCCACCTGTGGAAATCACCCGCGGACACCTTCCAACGACGCTGAAATGCACGCTCTCCTTCATTTACCAACTTTAATAGCCCGTCCGCTCTGCATGGACATCCATTAAATGCGCGAAAATAACTTCAAATTCCAAGCTATGATGCCGCTCCCCCACTTTGGGACTGCTCGACTTCCGCTTCTTACACCTGGCCTCCTAGAAGTGGAGCCACCGCCTAGCCTCACTTCAGGACCATTCTCCGCCAGTCGCATTCTTAAATACTTCTTCTCAATACTCTAACCCCACGCAACCAAAGAAACCATAGCACCGACAAACTTAACACATTCAATTCGATCAATGACGACGACTTCACGTCACATGTGCATATCCCACCTCACTTGAACACGCCAAGCCTTACTACTTTATTAACCCCAACTGGACCATTTGTAACCCAAATGCCTTTCCTCTGCCAGAACTAAAATACCGAAATCTCGAAATCACACTCTGAGAAGACCTCCCTTCAAACAATTCATCACCCCCAACATACAAACAATAATTCTATCATCATATCGACATCACACGATAACCCATCGCAAGCATCATCACAACCTGAGCATAGACTTAACGCTCTCAGAAACAAAACTACTAAGCTGAAACAACATATTATTCTTTTGTAGGGACATACCAACAACCCCAACCAACTATACATGGAAACATCTCGAATTACATTCGTAGCACCATTTCAGTTCCTGATTCATAGCAAGGGATTCGCGACGCGTAAGATTGAGTAAGAATAAATTTAGGCATAAGCTTTAAGGGAATCGAAACGCACGATGAGGAATCAAGAAGGGAAGTACTCCTAACAGCCCTATAGCCTCTTAAAGATAAGTACAGACATCTCTGTACCGATCTGCAAGAATCTACTAGACTTGCTCATGACTCGTGAGACCTAAGGGAACCTAGTGCTCTATTACCATGTTGTCACGACCCAAAATCCCTAAGGCCGTGATGGCGTCAGACATCATTGTAAGGCAAGCAAATCATTAATTAATTGAAATAATTTTCCTTTTTTAACATTTATGAAAAAACATTTCCTTTCACTTTATTACATATTAACTAAATAAAATCTGTCAAGTAAAATAATAGTTTAAATATTACACTTTAGCAAATATATCCCACCACATCCCAGAACCCGGTGTTAAAAGTATATGAGCGATTTCTAAGAATTTATACAATAATCACAAAGCCTGCCCGAATACAAATTGGACAAGGAAATTTAAAATAAAAATAAATATAGTACGGTAGAGACTCTGTCAGCTGCGGATCGCTTCCGGATGGTTCAGCTCGCCTAAGTCTCCAACCAACCATGTAACTATGAAGGTACATGTGCAATAAACACAGCAAGTGTAGCATGAGTACAAAAACAACGTGTACTCAGTAAGTCACCCGCCTAACCTCAGAGAGGTAGTGATGAGAGGTCAAATTAGACACTCACTAAGGGCCAGCAAATTAATTAACAACATATGATGAACACGTTAGGCATGTAAGCGTAGTAAAGCAGCAATATATATAAGGGACTGAAATCCAAGTAAATACTAGAAATAACAAACAGTTACCACTTCCTCATTTCCCCCCAAATATTTTAAATAAACAATTTCCTCTCTGTTTTCCCCCAAATATCTTGTCACTTTTAAAAATCCATGAAAAACATTTAACAATTTAGCATGCACATACGTGATAAGGAAAATCGGCCTGAGCCGCAATAATAATCATCTCTGTGCACTGCCGAGGATCAAACGGCCTGTACCAAAAGTGTACCTCTCAATAAAATACTCATGTCTATGCACTGCCAAGGATCGAAAGATCGGTACCAAAAGTGAATCTCTCAATAAAATACTCATGTCTATACACTTTCGAGGATCGAACGACCCGTACCAAAAGTGCATCTTTCAATCCGCTGTGGTGTACTGCCCGCTCCCATGAGAGTGGGGGAAATAACACTCTGTTCACGGAATGTAAATTGTGAAGCGGTCACATGCAATCATGCACAATCAAAAATCCACCCCGAATACGTTGGGAAAACAAATACTCAAGTAAATGACAGATTTCTCTTTTAATAACCATAAAATAGTGTTTAAATCCTTTTTCGAAATTCACTTGCAAAGTTTTTATAATGTTTGATAATACAACCTTATCCGGAAATACAATTGCCCGCGAAGGAAATCAATTCTCTTATTAGATGGTTTAGAAAAATAAACTCTAATCTTCCTTAGTCATTCAATTACATTTTCAGTTATATTAGCAGTCTAATATCACAGACAAGATCACAAGTATAACAGGTAAGGCATGCTAGTGGGTCCTAGACTACCCGGACATGGCATAATAGTAGCTACACACGGACTCCCGCACCTCGTGCGTGCGTAGCCTCCGCAGATAGTAACACATACTTAATTTGTTCCCCTAGGGGGATAATTGCCAATCACAAAGTTAGAAAGGAGACTTACCGCTCTCCAAAATTCCATAACCGGCATCAAAGCCCTTCCGATGACTCAAATCGTTGCACAACGCTCCAAAACTATCCAAACAACGACAAACCAATGAAAAATACTCTAATATTTGCAATAATTCCAAATTATATAATGCCCCAACTCCGCCTAGTGAAATGACCAGAATGCCCTCGGGCCCATGTGCCCGGAATCCGAAATTTCTTGAAGATACATTCTACCCATAGCCTTATTAGTTCAAATATACAATTTACTCTAAATTCCATGCTCAAATTCGTGGCTAAAAATCCAAAGTACCATTTCCTAGCTTCCTTTAAGATTTCCCAATTTCCTACGAATTTCCATGTCTAATTCATGCATATAATCTTCTATTTAACTTAAAAACGGGAGGAATTTACATACCTATACATTGCATGAAGAAATCCTCTCTTGAAGCTCCTCCAAAATCGATCAAAGCAAGGAAGAAATGAAGAAATGGCCACAAATTCGCCTATACACTAATCTGCCCAGGCCCCGGTTACTCTCTGCATTCACATACCCAACGAGCGCGTTCACAGAGCTTCCTCCAGCCAACACTCCGTGATCGCGGTCCCCTACCCGAGTTTGCATAGGCCAAAGGGCCCCCCAGGCCCCTTTTCCTCTATGCATTCGCACGCTAGACCCTGCGATCACATAGGACAACCCAGCAGCCTTCCCAAATCCTTCTATGCGATCGCAAACAACTACCCGCGATCGCACATGCCAAATCCAAGCAGCATTCAAATCCTTCTATGCAATCTCACAACCACTCACGCGATCGCATAGCATAAATACCTGCTACACTCACACCAGAAAACCAGCAACCCTCTCAAGACAAAATTGACCCATTAAGCATCCGAAACACGCCCAAGGCCCCTAAGACCTCAACCAAAACTACCAACAAGACCCGATACCTCATTCGAACATAGTAGATCCTCGAAATCACATCAAACAACGCCAAAATCATGAATCGCAGCCTGATTCAAGCTTAATGAACTTAGAACTTTCAAGTTCCACATTCGATACCGAAACCTATCATATCACGTCTGATTAACCTCAAATTTTAGCACACAAGTCATATTCAACATTGCAGACCTTCTCCAACTTCCTTAATTGCATTCCGACCCCGATATCAAAATTTCCACTTCCGGTCGAATTCCCAAAAACCTTCAAATTTCTATCTTTAGCCAAACGACTCCAAAATGACCTACGGATATCCAAATTCAGCTCCGATCGCGCTCCCAACTCTAGAATCACCATACGAAGCTATTCCCAGACTCGGAATCCCAAACGGACTTCAACATCATTGAAATGCACTTCAGAGCAAACTTAGGAAATTTCTTCAAAAATGCTGACTTCCACAATATGCGTCGAAACGCTCCCGGTTATCAAAAACCCGATCCGAAAATACACCCAAGTCAATAATCATCATACGAACCTGCAGGAACCTTCAAATCCTGATTCGGAGGTCGTTTACTTAAAATTCCAATCTTAGTTTATTCTTTCAACTTAAGGCTTTTAAAATGAGAATTCTCTTTCCAAATCAACTCTAAACTTCCCGAAATTCAATTTCGATCGCACCTACAAGTCATAATACCTGAAATGGAGCTTCTCACGACTTCAAACCGATGAACGACACGTTAGAGCTCAAAATGACCGTCGGGTCATTATATTCTCCCCCACTTATATCGGCGTTCGTCCTCTAAGGTGCCAAGAACTGCTCTAGAGTTATCGGAGATCACTGTTTAACACCTCGAGCACCTGCCCGTGCTACCACAACCCAGTTGAGTACATTAGATTGATCAAATCTGAAGATTCCTTATTTTATCCATATAATAAGCTCAGAACCTAATTCCAATACCTGAAATTTTCTCTGCCAGGCCTAGTTCCAATACATAAACACCATATAATCCACCACCCGATATACCAGAACATGACTGCATACTTTTGCCGAATTAGCACCATGCACCACATAACTCATCATCTGACCACAATGGCATTCCCTGAACCTTAATAGCCAAAATCTCACAAATCTGGTGCTCCCGATGGACCTCATAACAAATATGCATACACCCTGCTATGAACTTGAATAATGGTATTTGTTATTTAATATACACTTCACATATCCTTATTGCACTAATCCCCGATCCGATAATCTTATCTCACCCAGTATGAACTGCTCAGGCAACAAATCACCCCAAACATGACCAACAACCTCACATAATACCACATCGTGCCGATAGGCCATAGCTCGAACATGATAGATAAGAAATGACTCAGGAAGGGACTATTCAACTCACACAACTAGTATGGATTTTTTTCAGAAAATAATTATACATTAACCCTTCTCATCATCACACAGCTGCAGCGTACAACCCGATCCGAATACATACCCGTGGCAGCGTGCCACCCGATACCATCATAAAACAAACATAAGGAAATATATATGGAGCTTAATTGCTCACTATTACACATTACCGAATATTGGTCACAAGGACGCTAAGTGCATAGTACCATCCTGGGGAGACTGATAGAGTTGCATGCTATAAAACTGAAGCACAACTGAGGTGCAATATATATATATATATACACACACACTCTAGATCTCAAAAGCTATCCTGCTCACATAACATCCCCACTACGTGGGACCTCAACACATACGAAATTATCAAGCCGTTTCATAACTCACATGGCACAGTCATAAGATCACCTGAATTTGACGAAGACGGAGAAACATCTGCTGTTCTAATACCTCTCCATGGAAAGCGCTCTACTGAAATAAACATGCCTGGCTCATACGGAGCCCATAATCATATTTAAATCCATCCTCAAGCATCGAGTCTACCTTGCTCGCACCAAATTAAGCTAATAACTTTTACCCGGGGTCCATACTAACCCACTTTCTCTCATAATACACGAGAGCCACTATCATCACTGGGAAAAACACCCCACAATCTACAATCAACTGAACCGGACACCCTCCAGACATAAATTCTCAAATAAATAATATTGCACTTCCTTATACTCAGTCCAAATCGTCAATCCTTCAAGTGACTACATGTCACACTTATACAATCTTTTCGCGGTCATGCTTCCACGACCTTCCGCACAAGGCAACAAGACACATCAAGAACCCATGACCAGGGTTCAAAGCCTCTTTCACCGAATATCGATCTCAGATGACACTGAAGATAACACTAGCCTACTCTGAACTTTCAAATCCCTTATTCTTGCTCATCCGAGCTCATGACATCCTCGTTAACACCAAATCACAATCTCGATTCTCTCTCCCAGTTACCACATACTGCTTACCGCACCTAACATGCCAACATGAGGTAGAACAAGAATTCCATCATAACTGCTGAACCATCAATAGGGTGAACACTTCATTATATAGAAACCTTTTACTTAACTCAATTCAAGAGTATCATCTCAACGCACGAGTGAATTCCCATAATCACCCAACATGAAAATCCTTAAGTAGTAGTCTATACCACCATAACCCTTTTGGGGTCCGCCTACACCTGACAAGACATAGCACTCAAATGCTCCCATATGAAATCTATTACGACGACCGACAAGCCTCGCATACACCGGCACAAACCACCTGCATAACCTAATCACATCAAAGGAACCAATCACTGCGTAAATGTGCCATTTCAACCATTGCTAATCAATCTATTTGCTTTTAATCATCTTCATTTGCCTCAGGAATAATAGCAACTTCCTTCAACTCATAGCAAACTCAACCCTCACTCATCCCGAGTGACCTTGATTCACAAGACTATGATTCCTAAATCCCGTAACCCGTCTCATACCCTCCTGATAATATTTCTACAATCTGGAGTTTATTTCTCTCACTTCTCGAATACTATCCTGCATGCTGAAACATGTCATAGAACATTCCAACCATCCTCATTTTTCTCAAAAATTACTCTGCAAAAGCTTGATTCTACTGCTTGAGACCCTTGAACGCCGCATTCTAAACTTTTGAATTCACTAGGACCGCTATTGAGACTCACCCACTCTGACTGTCCCCGAATACAATCAACTCCAAGGCTCTTCTAGCACCTGAACACCCTTTTCCTTGAAGCACGTGACTGAGTCACTACCCTGACAACTCCCCTATGCTTAAGCAAAATTCTGAATCTTCCAAAGCCTAACCCTAGCCCGACAGGTTCAACTTTTGCACACATTCATCAAATCCCACGCACAATCACCATTTTACTTCTTTCCCTTAGTTGAAATAAATTGCTAACACGCCAACAATCCGCAAACCTATGAGAAGACAACCCTACAACCCAACTGCAGATGGTGGGACTCCCCCACTTAGCCGGAAGCTATTCCTTGCACCACTCTAGACCCTGCCGAGATCCTTTCTCCTTTGATAAGGCGATCTTGCTCAACCAATCCGTCCAAATTCTCTTACAAGAACTCCCTAAATACTCAATTCTCTAGCATCATTCACACATTCCGCCTCCTACGGAATAGCCACAAGAACCCCTCACTGAGACCTCCCAACCATGCTACCGCTACCCTACTTAGAGGAGATGACCAACCTATAGAAATCACCCGCGGACACCTTCCAATTACGCTGAAATGCATGCTCTCTGCGACTTCAATACCCCATCCTACGTCTTGCTTCATTTACCAACTTTACTAGTCCAACCGCTCCACATGGACATCCATTAAATGCGCGACAATATTTTCAAATTCCAAGCTATGCTGTCGCTCCCCCACTTTGCGACTGCTCGACTTCCGCTTCTTACACCTGGCCTCCTAGAAGTGCAGCTACCACCTATCCTCACTTTAGGACCATTCTCTGCCAACCGTATTCTTTAATACTTTTTCTTAATACTCTGACCCCACGCAACCAAGGAAACCATAGCACCGACAAACTTAAAACATTCCATTCGATCAATGATGACGACTTCACGTGACAGGTGCATATCCCACCTCACTTGAACACACCAAGCCTTACTACTTTATTAACCCCAATCGGACCATTCATAACCCAAATGCCTTTCCTCTACCGGAACTAAAATACCGAAATCTCAAAATCACACTCTGAGAAGACCTCCCTTCAAACCATTCATCACCCCCAACATACAAGCAAGCATTCTACCATCATATCGACATCACACGATAACTCATCTCAAGCATCATCACTACCTGAGGATAGCCTTAACGCTCTCAGAAACACAACTACTGAGCTGAAACAACATATTATTCTTTTGCAGGGCCATAACAACAGCCCCAACCAATTATACATGGAAACATCTCGAATTACATCCGTAGCACCATTTCAATTCTCAAATTCCTGATTCATAGCAAGCACTTCGCGACACGTAAGATTGAGTAAGAATAAACTTAGGCATAAGCCTTAAGGGAATCGAATCGCACGATGAGGAATCAAGAAGGGAAGTACTCCTAACAGCCCTGTAGCCTCTGGAAGATAAGTACAGACGTCTCCATACCGATCCGCAAGACTCTACTAGACTTGCTCATGACTCGTGAGACCTAAGGGAACCTAGTGCTCTGATACCATGTTGTCACGACCCAAAATCCCTAAGGTCGTGATGGTGCCAGACATCATTGTCAGGCAAGCCAATCATTAATTAATTGAAATAATTTTCCTATTTTAACATTTATGAAAAAGCATTTCCTTTCACTTTATTACATATTAACTAAACAAAATCTGTCAAGTAAAACAATAGTTTAAATATTACACTTTAGCAAATATATCTCAACACATCCTAGAACCCGGTGTCACAAGTACATGAGCGATTTTTAAGAATTTATACAATCAACACAAAGCCTGTCCGGAATACAAATTGGGCAAGGAAATTTAAAATAAAAATAAATACAGTACCGGGGAGACTCTGTCAGCTGCGGATCGCATCCGGATGGTGCAGCTCACCTAAGTCTCCAACTAGCCATGCAACTATGAAGGAACATGTGTAATAAAAATGCACAGCAAGTGTAGCATGAGTACAAAAACAACGTATACTCAGTAAGTCGCCCGCCTAACCTCAGAGAGGTAGTGACGAGAGGTCGAACTAGACACTCACTAAGGGCCAGCAAATTAATTAACAGCATATGATGAACACGGTAGGCATGTAGGGGTATTAAAGCAGCAATATATATAAGGCACTGAAATCCAAGTAAATACTAGAAATAACAAACAGTTACAACTTCCTCATTTTCCCCCACACAGTTACCACTTGCGCACTGCCGAGGATCGAACGGCCCGTACCAAAAGTGCACCTCTCAATAAAATACTAATGTCTATGCATTGTTGAGGATCGAACGACCCGTACCAAAAGTGCATCTCTCAATAAAATACTCATGTCTATGCACTGCCGAGGATCGAATGGACCGTACCAAAAGTGCATCTTTCAATCCGCCGTGGAGTATGGCCCGCTCCCATGAGAGTGGGGGAAATAACACTCCGCTCGCGGAATATTTTTTTCGAATCTCTCACATGCAATCAGGCACAATCAATAGTCCACCCCGAATACGTCGGGAAAACAAATATTCAAGTAAATGAAAAATTTCTCTTTTAAAAACCATAAAATAGTGTTTAAATATTTTTTCAAAATTCACTTGCCATGTTTTTATAATGTTTGATAATACAACCTTATCCGGAAATACAATTGCCCGCGAAGGAAATCAATTCTATTTTTAGATGGTTTGGAAAAATAAACTATAATCTTCCTTAGTCATTCAATTACAATTTCGGTTATATTAATGGTCTAATATCACAGACAAGATCACAGGTATAACAGGTAAGGCATGCTAGTGGGTCCTAGGCTACCCGGACATGGCTATAGTAGCTAAGGACGGACTCCCGTCACCTCGTGCGTGCGTAGCCCCTGCAGATAGTAACACATACTCAATTAATTCACCTAGGGGGATAATTCCCCCTCACAAAGTTAGAAAGGAGACTTACCTCGCTCCGAAATTCCATAACCGACCTCCAAGCCCTTCCGATGACTCAAATCGTTGCACAACGCTCTAAAACTATCCAAATAACGACAAACCAATGAAAATATACTCTATTATTTGCAACAATTCCAAATTATATAATGCCCCAACTTCGCTCATCTGAAATGACCAAAATTTCCTCGGCCCATGTGCCCGCAATCCGAAATTTCTTGAATATACATTCTACCCATAGCTTTACTAGTTCAAATATACAATTTACTCTAAATTCCATGCTCAAATTCGTGGCTAAAAATCCAAATTATCATTTCCTAGCTTCCTTTAAGATTTCCCAATTTCCTACCAATTTCCATGTCTAATTCATGCATATAATCTTGTATTTAACTTAAAAACGGGAGGAATTTACTTACCTAGACATTGCATGAAGAAATCCTCTCTAGACGCTTCTCCAAAATCGACCAAAACAAGGAAGAAATGAAGAAATGGCCACAAATTTCGCCTATAAACTAATCTGCCCGAGCCCTAATTACTCTCTGCGTTCGCATACCCACGAGCGCGTTCGCAGAGCTTCCTCAAGCCAACACTCCGAGATCGCAGTCCCCTACCCGCGTTTGCATAGTCCAAAGTCCCCTCAGGTCCCTAGCTCCTTTTTCCTCTATGCGTACGCACACCAGACCCTTCGATCACATAGGACAACCTAGCAGGCTTCACAAATCCTTCTATGCGATCGTAAACAACTACCTGCGATCGCACAGGCCAAATCCAAGAAGCCTCCAAATCCTTCTATGAGATCGCACACCCACTCACGCAATCGCATAGAGTAAATACCTGCTGCACTCACAACAAAAAACCAGCAACCCTCTCAAGGTAAAAATTGACCTGTTGAGCATCCGAAACACGCCCGAGGCCCCCGAGACCTCAACCAAAACTACCAACCAGACCCAATACCTCATTTTAACTTAGTCGAGCCTAGAAATCACATCAAACAATGCCGAAATCACGAATCGCAACCCGATTCAAGCTTAATGAAATTAGAACTTTCAAACTTCCACATTTGTTGCCGAAACCTATCAAATCACGTCTGATTGACCTCAAATTTTGCACACAAGTCATATAGACATTGCGGACCTACTCCAACTTCTAGAATCACATTCTGACCCCGATATCAAAATTTCCACTTCCGGTCGGATTTCTCAATAACCTTCAAATTTCTATCTTTATCCAGATGACTCCAAAATGACCTCTGGACATCCAAATTCACTTCCGATCACGTTCCCAACTTCAGAATCACCATATGAAACTATTCACAGACTCGGAATCCCAAACGGACATCAACATAATGAAATGCGCTTCAGGACAAACATAGGAAATTTCTTCAAAAATGCTGAATTCCAAAATATGCATCGAAACGCTCTCGGGTTATCCAAAACCCGATCCGGACATACGCCCATGTCTGAAATCATCAAACGAATCTGTAGGGACGTTCAAATCCTGATTTGGAGGTCATTTACTCAAAATTCCAAGCTTGGTTGATTATTCCAACTTAAGGCTTCTAAAATGAGAATTCTCTTTCCAAATCAACTCTAAACTTCACGAAATTCAATTCTGACCGCACCTACAAGTCATAACACCTGAAATGGAGCTGCTCGGGACTTTAAACCTCTAAACGGCGTGCTAGAGCTTAAAACGACTGGTCTGGTCGTTACAGTCCCTAAGCATTTTATCTTAGATTGTTGATATTTACAAACTTTGAAATATCATTCAAAGTTGTGTATGGTTATTGAGTCCATTGGACTCTACGTTTGCGCGGCCCAGCAGTAGGCTATATACCTGAAGCCATATCAGGCCATTTTTTTACTTTATTGGGCCTACGTGAGGCTAGACATAGCCTCACAATTTTATACAATTGTTGCATTAATTAATGAAACAAAAAAACATTCAACCTGCTTAAATTTATTTCCTTAACGTCGAATTGAAATTGTGTTTTTATCCTGAACGATTTGTTTCCTTTACATAATGTTAGCAGCAATGTTTACTTGTCTCTCCTCCCCAGTAACTGAACACAGGGCTGGCCCAATATGCTAGTCATTAAATTGGGCCAGAATTAGCAAATGACCCAAATCCTCATATATTAGACTAGCAAACTTAGTTTTAGAAGATATTGAACAATTTCATACTTAGTAGCCAAAATACCTCTTTTATACTAAAATTACAAAAGTTAGAGAATAATCGACAATTGCTTCAAATAAGCATTTTAACTACCATGACCATAGTAATGATTATGTAAAAAAACACTCGGGTGTGGCAACTCATGCTCCCGACCACAACTCCAAACGATAATTAAAATCACACGTTGTAGATTGCGGGTGCATTTCATGTGGCGTGTTTACAGTGTGTACAAAAACGACAAGTGCACGCCATCGTGACTTGTTACAGAATAATCCATAAATATTAAAAGTGGCTAAAATTTAAGATGGCTAAAAATGCACAATAGGTTTAAAATATGTAAATATTTAGATAATTAGGCCAAATATTAATAGTTAAACGACCGTGCTAAAACCACAGAATTCGGGAGTGCCTAACACCTTCTGCCGAGTTAACAGAATTCCTTACCTAGATTTCTTGTTCGCATACATTTTAAACAGAGTAAAAAATTTTCTCGGTTTGGGATTTCAATAAAATGGTGTCCCGGAACACCGTGAAAAATCCGGGTTGCGACTCTGAAATTAATAAATAATCCCAAAATCGATTATGTCACTTAAATTGAAAAAACTCCCTTATCCCATCCTTATTGGGAAAAAGGAGGTGTGACAGCTCTGGCGACTCTGCTGAGGAATCGAACCCAGAATCTCTGGTTCAGGGTTCAAGAATTCGAGCTTAGAATAACTGTTATATTTGGCTTTCGTTATTACCTGATTTTTAAATGTTTAAACCTAATATGCTAAATCCCGCTTTTTACCGCTTTGATATTATCTAAACTGTATATAAATTATTCTGAAACCCCCGTCTCTCTGAGTCTTCTAAATCATCTCGGAAATGTGCACTTCGTGTGACTTCTTTTCTATTAGATTCATATCTTTTAGAACGAGGTTCGGACCGCTGAAGCTTCTGTTAAAAGAAATGTCAGAAAAACCAAGAGCGAAATAGAATAGAAATTTTTTGATTTTTGAAAAAAAAAATACCGATATTCGAAATTGCCTCGAAACTCTGCCAAGATTTTGAAAAAATGGAGGAAAAAAATGGAAACAGGAAATGAGTCAGTGCATGTTTTTCAAATCGTGTCAAAATTTCCCGAACTACGCATTGTTTGATTCCCGCCGGTGTGGGATACGTAGGAAACCGTCATCGGGTCCAACCTTGTCTTTAAAAAAATATGGTCATAAATAAAGATGATATCGTTCTTGTCTAAGCAGCAAAAACGTCCCAACGGGGCGCCTAAAGGCTATTTTTGCAAGAATAGCCACCTATGATATTTTTCAAATTTTTGACCCAATTAGCAAACACAGCCCTAGAATCTTCCTTCTTGAAGTGCTGAAGGGCCGTATTTGCAACTATGTTCCATTTTCTATTAGTTATAGACTTTTTGGAAAAGTAGCACCTTTTTCTCTTTGGTCAAAAATAAATCACGGTTTTTGCTTTTTTTTCTTAACCAATCACCTAAATAAATGTGCAGGATGAGCAGCGTTGAAAATATCCCCTTTAAAGCTGTAGAGGAAATTCCCATAGGACTCTCCATATGTGGTGGAGAAACCTAGGGGAGGTCAGTAGAGGTGCCGTGGTAAAATCTTTAGGCGGGCTCACCGGCCTTTTGAAGATTAAGCCGAGGTTGGACATGATTGAGGCTCTAATACCATTCTGGGATCTCGCGCACAATGTGTTTCATTTCTCGGATTTTGAATTGACACCCACACTGGAAGAGATAGTGGGGTATGCTGGCCTCAGTGAGAATCTCAAAACCCATTATGCGGTAGCACACAGTGCTGTGACTCCTCATAAATTCGTGGACCTTCTGAGCATTAGTCGGGAAATCCAAGATTCGAAATTATCCGAGGGATTCTGAATATTTTACTTCCTTTACCGTCGTTACGGGATCCTCGGGGTTTGGAAGCTGTGAACACCGGTTTAACCCACCACGGGAATCAAACTAAATGGGAAGCCCGCCGGGGATTGGCCTTTGTGGTAGCATCCTTGGGTATCCTAATCTACCCGAGGAGGGATGGATGTATAGATATTGGACTCGTAGGAGTAGCCGACTTCATGATAAAAAAGTCTAATGGCACTCTTGTAACAATGATCGTGGCAGAAATCTACTGTGCCTTAATTGTTTGCCAGTCCGGAGGAAAGTTCTTCGAGGGCTGCCATCTACTCTTACAAATCTGGATGATCAAACATCTCTACCATCGCCCAGGGTATATGAATTACGGTTTGACTGGCCTAAATTGCATTGAAGAACATAGGACTCAGGTAGAGGGTCATGATTTCCAGAAGGCACATAGCCTGCCTTGCACACTTGAGTTCTTTGACTGCTGACCAAATTGAATGGACATTC
The DNA here is from genome assembly GCA_005239505.1 of Nicotiana paniculata. Taxonomy (NCBI): domain Eukaryota; kingdom Viridiplantae; phylum Streptophyta; class Magnoliopsida; order Solanales; family Solanaceae; genus Nicotiana; species Nicotiana paniculata. The sequence continues at coordinate 7,897 of MDKI01138470.1, read as the reverse complement.
GGTTGGCTCCCTATCAATGAAATCATCTATATGTCAGCTGAAGTATGCTATCTTCTATTGATGGGTCTCCAAAGTATTCAGCCGTATGCCCCACATCGAGTCTTACAACAACTAGGAAGGCATCAAAATGTTCCACACGATGAAGACCAATGTCGGCAAGTCATCGAATTGTGCCCAAGAGCTACATTTCTGGAAGATAGGGTCCACCAGATTTGGCATCAGTGTAGATATTTAGAGCCACAAACCCTAGTGAGGGATTTATCCAGAGGTGAGGTAGATCCTGGCTACACCACTTGGTATGGTAGAAGCGGTAGAGAGCACCAAGAGCCGGAATGGCCTGCCAAGAGGCCCCACGCACAACAGTTTACCAATGAAGTGCAAGAGCCTTGGGGCCAGTTGGGAAAAGAGAACAACTACATGGCCACAATAAGCAAATTGGAAGCCCAGATCAGAGATATCAAATTTGAAAACAGTTTGCAAACCGCCACAGCTGAAGGAGAGAAAAATAGGTTGATTAAAGAAAATGAGTCTCTTTGAGCCCAGATCTAAAAAATGAAAATAGCTATTGAGAACCCAGAAAGAAGCAGAACTGATGAAAGACTTACCAATAGTCTTAGGCAAAAAGTGTGTGACTATGGGGATGCTTTGGACAAAGCTGAGGAGGAATTGACCAGAGCTCGAGCAAAATTGGCAAGAAATGCGGAGGAAAGGGTAGAGTTTGTTCAAAAGCTAAAAGGAAAATATGACCAAGAAGTCACGTGCCTAAAAGAAAAGGTTTCCACCCTCGAAAATGAAATGGCTAAACAAGCAAAGAAGTTCAAAGCATAAAGGGAACATTGTTATGCGATGATGACTCGGTTGGGGGAAGATCTGCAACAGTTGCAAGAACAGAACCATAAGGACACCTAGGTTTTGGAGGCTAGATCCGAATAGATCAGGCGCTTACTCCAGGAAAAGGGTATCATCAGATAAAGGGTCAAAGAAATCGCTGATTATGTTGTTGCGAAATGCCAAGAATGTGAGGATATGACCTGATCTACCTTCTTCGTTGCGGTGATGATCTTCGTCCGCTAGATAATGGATGACTTGAATCGCCTCCAGTATGACATGGCACGTAGGCCCAAGGCGAGACCGACTGATGTCCCACGAGCCCCTGGAGAAATAGAGGCACTTATGTATTCATGATTTCCCTTTTTGAGTCTGTATTTTGTTTTCCTGTTACAGTCTGCTTATGTCTACTTTACGTCTTTTGTAGTTTTTAAAATTTCCAAGAACATATAACAATAGTCTTAGGCAATCCACGTAGGATTCGATCACATCCCTAAAAAGGAAAAGATAATCTAGAAGAAGAAAGAAGGAGATTTTGAAAAAAAAAGAAGCCGGGATGAAACACTCCACCGATACAAGACATATAGAAAACGTTTAACTGCCCAGGTGCATTGCATACCCCCGACATGCGATTACCTATATGTTGAATGCCTCAATCTAACGGTTTCGTGGTTTTGTTTCTTTTCAAGGTGTTGTTTTTAGGTAGTTTATTTTGCGGTAACCTGGCTTCACACCCATACTTCACAATATCGAAAGGGAGTGTTGAAATGACATCGGAAAGTCACCTACTAACCATCAACTCCTCTGAGGATGACCCGAGCTCGGTCATCCCGACATCTGAGAAGAAAATAGAATACTGCGCCGCCACATGTTTGAAATGTGGGACGCTTGATCTAATGGTAGGGAACCACCCAGCACCATCCCTGGTTTTCCTGAGTTGGTTCCCGGAATATGCGGAACCTCCAACATGCCTATTAGTTACCCAGCTACCCCATTCGGGTACCTGACTATGTCAGCTCATTTCACCAGAATGCCTTCTGAGGTCCGCCCCCAGGCACTATTTTCCTGTGTATCCTCCAACATTTTTACCATACCACCAACCTCTGCCACTGTGCCTCCAACAGTAGCAGGGCCAGACTTCGAGTCGTCGGCCTTTATCTTTCAAACACAATCGTTCCATCTGGACACAACTCATGTTACTCCAAACTCATGTTACGACCCTCCTCGCCAAGCTCAGTATAATCCTCTCCCCCACAGAACAATCCCCGGGAACCACCCAGAAGGACAAACTTTACACCAATTGGCGAATCATACTCTAGCCTTTTCCCAAAGCTGGTCCAAATGGGTCTGTTGCAGTTGTACCCCAAAACAGGAAAAACCCAGAATCCCCCTCATACTGGCCAGATACGCGATGTGCCTATCACTCAGGGGCCGAGGGACACGATACTGAGGATTGTTGGACCCTCAAGCGGGCAATTGAGATCTTAATAGAACAAAAGAAGGTGGTACTAAGGAATGAAGAAGCTCCCAACGTGACCAATAACCCGTTGCCTGCTCACAATAACATGCCAATTATTGGCATGATTTTTGAAGACCGAGAATTTGATCCGGCTCTGAAAACTATCATCGCTATTACTGATGTAGAGAAGAAACCCAAAGCGACACCAAAACAAGCTAAGGAGGAGAAGAAAAGTAACTCCACTCTTCCGTCCACAAGAAGGGTTGAAACAAAGACAGGGGCATGGGCTTCTAAAGATGCCGTTCTTTATGTTCCTAGGGCACCCAGGAAGGAACAGTTTGTGTTAAGCCCTCCCAAAAGATTGCAACACAACAAGACTATGCCTAATGTCCCAAAAATATACATACCGAAGGGGACTTATGTGGCGCAGGGGCCGATAATTTCACCAAGGCGAATAAGCCCGTGGTTATTAGCTGTGCACCACAGAATCCCATAAAGGAAACCACTGCCGCTCCCTGGAATTACAACAAGATGGTGGTTACGTACAAAGGAAAATAAATTACTGGGGAAGCGAGTGAGATAAACTCATTAGAGAAATACCTCAACTTGGAAGAAATGAACAAAAGCAGGCAGAAATGCTTTCCACCTAAGAAGGCAATCAGTGCCGAAGAGGCAGAAGAATTCTTCAAAAATATGAAAACCTCTAAATACGCCGTAATTGAGTAGCTCAGAAAGTCCCCCACTCAGGTCTCACTTTCATCCTTGTTGATAAGTTCAAATTAGCATAAGAAAATCCTGATCAAAACACTTAATGAAGCATATATTCCAGCCGAGATCATAGTTGAGCAAATGGAAAGAATGGTGGAACGACTTTTTGAAGTCAACCGGATCTCATTAAGCAAGAATGACTTGCCTCCGGAAGGGGCTGCCCACAACAAAGCTCTCCACCTAACTGTTAAATGTGAAGGGTACTATGTGAAAAGAGATATGGTGGACGGCGAATCTGGGGTTGATATTTGCCCTCTCTCGACCCTAAAAAGAATAAAGATCGGGACTGAGAGAATCAGGCCCAACAATGTGTGCATCCACACATTTGATGGCATCAAAAGAGACACGATTGGGGAGATTTATTTGGTCTTGACGATCGGCTCTGTAGATTTTGAAGTGACATTCCAGGTCTTAGATATGGATACTTCCTACAATTATCTCCTGGGAAGGCCTTGGATCCATGCAGTAGGGGAAGTGCCATCTACTCTCCACCAGATGGTTAAGTTTGAGTATGAAGACCAGGAAATTTTGGTCCATGGAGAGGACGAGCAATCTATTTACAAGAACTCATCAGTCCCATGCCTGGAAGTGAGGGAAGGCAGTGAGCATATAGTCTACCAAGCTTTTGAGATTGTGGTTGCGGACCAATACGAGGAAGGAACCCCATGTCCTCAACCCTTCATATCAAACTCATCAATTATGGTCGCTAGCGACATGATTAAACATGGGTACACACCTGGGAAAGGGCCCGGGGTGTCCTTGCAAGGCGTTATAGAACCTATCACCTTGCCTACCAATAAGAAGTTTTTCGGCATAGGGTTTCAAGCTACTCCCGATTATAAAAAATGGGCTGACCAACGTAAGGAAGATGGTTGGGTATTGCCTCAGCCAATCCCGCACATCATCGAATCATTCGTCAAGCCAAAATACATAGAGGAAGAGGAGGAGGCCTTCACGACCGAAGAAATTGAAGAAATCTGTGGAGCAATGAGACAAATGTTGTATGAGGCTCATATCGTCCAACCAGGAGAAGGCTCAAGAACTGCTGCAGTGCAATATATGGGGCCTGACACCAAGCTCTAAAATTGGAAGGCTACTCTATCCCAGCCAGGCGGGAGTCCCAGTAGTTCAGCCTTGCCATCCTTATGAACTTCGAGTTATTTCAGGGTGTAACTCGAGTGTTTTTAGTTTATTGCCTTTTTTTATGTAAACCCTCCTATATTCAAAATTCAACGAAATGAAATTAATATTTCAAAGTCCACGAATCTCTCTCTTTATTCTTCCTAATTTTTGCTATTTTTTCTTGTCTCTCTTTTTAACTCTAATAATGCAGACTTAAATAACATGAAATGCTTGCAGACTTCACGCCTAGATCTTGATACGCCGTCTAACCAAGAGATAATGAGTCAAGAACTGGAATATGATGAAGATGAGGCTTTTAGGGAAATAAATCAAGAATTGGAACAATTCGAGAATAAGCCTAAGCCAAACTTAAACGAAACCAAACTGGTTAATTTGGGTAAATTAGAAGAAGTCCGAGAAACCATGATAAGTATATATACTGATGAAAGGACTAGGGACTCTTTGATCCAACATCTATTCGAATTCAACGATGTTTTCGCCTGGTCTTATGATGATATGCCCGGACTGAGTGTTGATTTGGTGGTGCACAAATTGCCAACCTACCCCGATTATCCACCTGTCCAACAAAAAAAGAGAAAATTTAAAACAGACATGAGTGACAAGATCAAAGAAGAGGTCACTAAACAGTTAAGATCTGGAGTAATCCGAGTGGTCAAATACACCATGTGGCTGGCTAATGTTGTCCCGGTACCGAAGAAAGACGGGAAAGTCCGAGTGTGTGTCGACTATCGGGATTTGAATAAAGGAAGCCCCAAGGATAACTTTCCATAGCCAAACATCCACATCCTGGTTGACAATTGCGCCAAACATGAGATACAGTCTTTCATAGATTGTTACGCTGGGTATCACTAGGTTTTGATGGATGAAGAAGATGCGGAAAAAACAGCCTTCACCACACCTTGGGGTACTTACTGTTACCGGGTCATGCCATTCGGCCTGAAGAACGCCGGGGCAACCTATATGAGGTATATGACCGCCAATTTTCATGACACGATGCACTAGGAGGTTGAGGTATACGTGGATGATGTGATTATTAAATCTAGGACGTAAGACGACCATGTGCAGCCTCTGAGAAAATTCTTCGAACGTCTGCGTAAGTATGACCTAAAATTGAACCCAGCCAAGTGTGATTTTGGATTTCCGTCTGGGAATTGTTGGGTTTTATAGTCAGTCGACGTGGTATAGAGTTGGATCCGACAAAACTAAAGTCTATTCGGGATTTTCCCCCTCCGAGAACCAAGAAAGATGTCATGAGTTTGCTGGGTAGGTTGAATTACATCAGCAGGTTCATTGCTCAGTTAACCTCTACGTGTGAGCCTATATTCAAGCTTTTGAAGAAATATGCAGCAATTAAATGGACGGATAAGTGCCAAGAAGCTTTCAAAAAAATCAAAGAGTATCTGTCGAATCCGACAATGTTGGTCCCACCCGAACCTGGAAGACCTCTGTTCTTGTATTTAACACTGTTGGAAAATTCTTTTGGGTGCTTTCTCGGACAACATGATGTGACCGGGAAGAAGGAACAAGCCATATACTACTTGAGCAAGAAATTCACAAGCTATGAAGCCAAGTACACCTTGTTGGAAAGAACTTGTTGCGCCCTAACTTTGTTTGCTCAGAATCTCCGGCATTAATTGTTGGCTTATACCACCTACCTCATCACTAGGCTGGATCATTTGAAGTATATATTCCAAAAGCCAATGCCCACCAGGAGATTAGTAAATTGGAAAATCCTGCTCACCGAGTTCGATATAGTCTAAGTCACCCGCACGACGATGAAGGCTTAAGCCTTGGCGAGTCACTTGGCTGAAAACCCTATCGATGACGAATATCAACCTTTAAGTACTTACTTCCCGGATGAGGAAGTAAACTCAATCGAGGTAATCCCAGAAAACACCAACACTTAGAAAATGTTCTTTGGCAGAGCTGTAAATGCAAAAGGTGTTGGGATCTGGGCAATTTTGATTTCGCCCACGAGACAACACTATCCAGCCACCGCCCGTCTCTGTTTCTTCTTTACAAACAACACTACTGAATATGAAGCCTGCATAATGGGTATGAACATGGAAATTGACATGGATGTAGAGGATTTATTGATCATGGGAGTTTTTGACTTGATCATCAAGCAAGCTCAGGGGGAGCAGGAAACTCGAGACGTTAAGCTTTTTCCATATAGACAACATATGGAGGATCTTGGAAAACGATTCAAAGCCGTCGAATTCAGGTATATTCCTCGATGCCATTATATGTTAGCTGATGTACTAGCTACCTTAGCTGCAATGCTGCCATATCCGGGCAATGTCCATATTGACCCACTGGAGATTAAACTCCGGGAAAGACATGGTTACTGTAATACGATCGAAATAGATCCTGATGTCCAACCATGGTATCATGATATCAAAAGGTTCCTAAAAATGAAAGAATACCCGGAGCGAGCCACCAGAGACCAAAGGAGAACCATTAGAAGGCTCGCCAATAGTTTCTTCCTAAGTGGGGAAGTGCTGTATAAAAGGACTCCAGATTTGAATCTATTATGGTGTGTGGATGCAAAAGAAGCTGAAAAGATTATGAATGAGGTACACTCAGTAGTATGCAGTCCCTATATGAACGAATACGTCCTCGCCAAGAAAATTCTGTGGGAAGGATATTACTGGATGACTATGGAGAAAGATTGCTTCGGCTTTGTCCGGAAGTGCCATCAGTGCCAAATACACGGCTACCTGATACATGTGCCTCCTTTAGATTTGCATCCCATGTCAGCACCATGGCCATTCGTTTCCTGGGGAATGGATATCATTGGGCCGATCGAGCCGAGAGCTTCGAATGGGAACAGATTTATCTTAGTTGCTATAGAGTATTTCACAAAATAGGGCGAGGCAGTCACATTCAAAGCCGTCACTAAGAAAGCAGTGGTGGATTTCGTGCATTCCAATATTATCTGTCGCTTTGGCATTCCGAAGACCATCATCATTGATAATGCTGCAAATCTCAATAGCCATTTGATGAGGGAGGTATGTGAATAATTTCAAATCATGCACCGTAACTCCACCGCTTACCGGCACAAATCCAATGGCGCCGTTGAAGCAGCAAATAAGAACATCAATAAAATCCTCAGAAAAATGATTCAAAGTTCTAGACAATGGCACGAGAAATTGATTTTTGCATTATTGGGATATCGCATGACCGTACGCACATCGGTTGGAGCTACGCCTTATCTATTGGTTTACGGCATTGAAGCCGTAATACCTGCAGACGTTGAAATTCCCTCCTTCGGATCATTGTCAAAGTTGAAATTGAGGATGATGAATGGGTCAGAACCCGCTAGAATAGTTAACTCAGATTGATGAGAAAAGAATGGCCGTTGTTTGTCACGGGCAGTGGTACCAACAAAGAATGGCCCGCGCTTATAACAAGAAAGTGCAACCTAGAAATTTCGAAGTGGGGCAACTCGTCCTGAGGTGTATCCTCCCACACCATGAAGAGGAAAAAGGAAAACCCACCTCAAATTGGAAAGGTCCATACATTATAAGGAAATTGCTACCAAAAAGAGCATTGTACTTGGGGGACTGATGCGAGACTAAATTGCATAGTTTAACATGTGATATACCTTACATTTTATGCACATTAATGATAAAATTACACTTGTTATGTGCTTAATGGAGTTTATTTCATGTGTAGGTGAAGTGGAGATGGAAACGG
>ML307101.1:0-23617 GCA_005239505.1 Nicotiana paniculata | reverse complement strand
TCCGAAATCCGAATCCGAAATATGCTAAATCCGATCCAATCCGATCCGTGCACAGCCCTAATGCTAGGTGACGGGCGTGTTGTCACGACCCAAATTCCCAACCTTAGGGATCGTGATGGCACCTAACACCACACTTGCTAGGCAAGCCAATGTTAGAGTTTGATTAGCTATTTTCCTTTGATTATCCATTTAAACATAATAAAATAAATTTAAAGTAAAGTTAATCTAATGGTTTTCAAACNACAATCCGATCCGACAATCCGAAAAAATATCCGATCCAAAGTTTAAAATCCGATCCGATCCAATGTTAATTCGGATCGGATTCGGATTGCCCTTTTCAAAATCCGAAATCCGAAATCCGAATCCGAAATATGCTAAATCCGATCCAATCCGATCCGTGCACAGCCCTAATGCTAGGTGACGGGCGTGTTGTCACGACCCAAATTCCCAACCTTAGGGATCGTGATGGCACCTAACACCACACTTGCTAGGCAAGCCAATGTTAGAGTTTGATTAGCTATTTTCCTTTGATTATCCATTTAAACATAATAAAATAAATTTAAAGTAAAGTTAATCTAATGGTTTTCAAACAATAACTCCAAATATAAAATAATAAGAAAATAAATAGACCGAGCCACGAACTAATTATATAAATAACTGTAAGACTATCCCAGGGTCTGGTGTCACAATTCACGAACTACTAAAGAATACTACAATCAATGGTCTGAAATAAATAATATAACTGTTTTAGGAAAATTATAAAACAGTCTCTACGAACTAAGAGAAGATTCTCGGGATCTGCGAATGCCGACAGATGTACCTCGTTTCTCCGGATAATGAATAGCGGCTACTAAAAAGCTCTACTGTTGGCCGGTACCTGGATCTGCACAAAAGTATGCAGAGTGTAGTATCAGTACAATCGACCCCATGTGCTGAGTAAGTGCCGAGCGNAACAAGAAAATATAACTGCAACAATGAATAAATAAAATAACTCAGTCACCTATTCCAGGCCTCGTCTGTCACCAAAATTTCACACAACTTTCCAAGTTTCCAAACTTAAATTTTAAAATAACCAAACATGCTATGGGAAAACGGTAGAGTAAAATAGTAAAGTTTCCAAATCTTTATAATTAAAATCAGTAAAACATAAATATTCTCCCTCATCACTGTCTTGTTGCGGCGTGCAACCCGATCCCACATGTCCACCTTTATCATTATCATTTATTTTCCCTGTCCACCCTTATCACTATTATTTATTTCCCCTGTCCACCCTTATCACTATCATTTATTTCCCCTTTCCATCCTTATCACTATCATTTATTTCCCCTGTCCACCCTTATCACTATCATTTATTTTTTTTGTCCGCCCTTATCACTATCATATTGTCCACCCTTATCACTATCAATTGATTTATTTATCAAAAACTTTCACAATTCAGGCTAAGCCTTTCACAACACGTTTATCTCAACAATTGTAAACAGAACAAAGTATAGCTCACAAGCTGTATCCAATATTATTTCATAATGAAACCAACCATAATATATGTAAATATCGTAACATTGTCATCCATCTCAACATTTATGTACCATAACAAAATCAAGAGAACAACCAATACTTTTAATACGCGTGCAACAATACTTGGCAATAATCTAATGAAAACAAATAGTCAAGTAGCATATGCAGAATATTTCAATTACGTACTTGAACATATTTCTAAAAGCTGCCTATAAATGAATATTTTCATCTATCCACTCATGACCTAAATTTAATGAGCTCCAAATAGTTTATCGTATCCTATCGTTTTACATTTTTAAAGTCTGGGGTCCTACTCTACAATATGATCAATACCTTTTTTTTGTTTATTGGTCTAAGGTTAAAGACTTCACTAAATCTTCAAAAGAAAAACATAAAAATGATAATCCAAATGCATTCTTGATCTATACAACATCAAGACAAACGTACATGTGACTCTTATTCAGGTCTTAGATTTATTACAGCAAAGATCATCACTTGACCATATAAACCTCAACAATTATAAAACAGTCAAGCCGGGAAGCAAATAAATGAAAAACGGAAAAGAGATCATGGTAAACAACAATTTGGTAGTGCATAGGTACTCGTCACCTCACCTATACATTACACACAAGAAATTTCACATAACAATCAGGTCGGGGATTCCTACTCCCTCAAGTCAAGGTTAAACCAAGCACTTACCTCAACTTCGCAGGCCACTCACTATTCAATTATAGCTTTTTCCTCTTGAATTCACCTCCAATACACTCGACTCTAACCATAATAAACTTAATATCATTAATTAATGCTAAAGGAACTAACTTTACTGAAAATTATGATTTTTGTAAAGTTTTCTAAAAAAAGAGTTAAAACTCGACCCCGGACCCGCTTGGTCCAAACTCGGGTTCAGACCAAATTACGTTTACCCATTCACCCACGAGCCCGAATATAAAATTAGTTCGAAATCCGATCTCAATTCAGGTAAAAGTTCGATTTTTACAAAATTTCCTAATTCCACCCAACCCCTCAATTTTTACCATAAAAATTCTTGATTTTTGATTTAATAGTGATGAAAAATATTGGGTAATTGAAATATAACAAAAAAAAACGAGTAGATAACACTTACCCCAATCCCTATGGTGAAAATCGCCCAAATCCGAGCTCCCCAACTCAATATATGACCGAATGAACAAACCCTAGTGTTATATATTTTTTTGTTAGCTATTCTGCCTTGTTTCTCATACCAAACGTCCTGAAACTCGATTTTTATGCCTTCAATGGATTCCCTGTGAAATTCTGGTCCAGTTAGGCTTTTGAATCACTCAATTTGACCTTATAATAAATGAGATATGTAGGTTTTAATATTTGCAAATAGTGCAGATTTTTAAATACGCCGTCAGTGGTAATTTCGTAATTAATCTGAAAAATCTGGCAACCCTATTTTTAGTAAAATGACCATAAATTCCTCATACGATGTCCAAATTCGACGATTTTTTTTGCTACAGGTCCATAATTACGATACGGATCTAATACTTCATTCAAAATAGAAATTTGAGCTCATTTGTTCAATATGATATTGTTCATGCTTGACGAAACGATGTCGAAGCATAAGAAAGAACGAGCGCAACACAACCCAAACCTATTCGAAACTCACCCGAGCCCTCGGGGCTCTAAACCAAACATGCACGCAAGTCTAAAAATATTATACGGACTTGCTCGTGCGACCAAATCATGAAAATAACATGTAAAGCTATGAATTAAACCTCAAAACTCATCATTTTTCTCAAGAACACTTCAATTTCGCTATTTCTCAACCGGACGTCCGAATCACGTCAAGTAAACTCCGATTCTCACCAAACTTCACTTTTAGTATTCAAATACTATAACAAATCTGTCCCGGGCTCCGGAACAAAAATACGAGCCCGATACCAATGGTTTCAAACATTAATTCTTTTCTTTATTTCATTAATAATTCAGCAAAACAATTTCTTTCAAAAATTGATTTCTAAGGCTTGGGACCTCGGAATTCATTTTCGGGCATACGCCCAAGTCCCATATTTTACTGCGGACCTCTTGGGATCGTCGGAACACAGATCCAGGTCTGTTTACTAAAAATGTTGACTCAAGTCAACGAAAACTAAATTTTAATTCTAAATTAGTCTTTAATTCTAATCCGGGACTGCGCACGTAAATCGAGGGAACTAAATTAGTTTTTTTTATGGCTAATAAGCCTAGAACGGAATCTTAATTCATAAAATGACCTGTTGGGTCATCACACGTGTGGGTGTGCACCGCGAGATATTGAGACTTGGTCCACCCCATGAGGCTATAAGGCCTAATGGCTATTATCGGTGGTTATGTGTTTACTTGTTGTTGAAATTGTTGCCTTCATGTTAGAGATCATGCTTAGGATTTATTCACACTCACATTATTTGCACTCGGTCATAGAAATTATTGTACATGTTTACCTCAGTCTCTATTATTTTGCTGATATGCTGTGATACTTGATGTGGGCTGTGTCCCCTTATTTGTTGATGATGGTGAGGCTAGAGAGGTTTATGACTGAGTGAGGCCAAAGGCTTGTTGTGAGATGTTTGATATGATATGATTGATACCATAGTGCATGATTTGTCTGCGTAGCACGTGAGTTGACCGTGCGGATCCAGGTATTGATATCATAGCGCGTGAGTTGTCCGTGTAGCACGTGAGTTGACCGTGCGGATCCAGGTATTGATATTATGGCATGTGAGTTGTCCGTGCAGCACGCTTGGGCTTTGGGAGCCCCTCTGGAGTCTGTACACACCCTCAGTGAGCGCAGGTACCTAATGAGTGTTGAATGTATTGAGTGTTGAGTGCGAGTGCTGAGTGATGAAGTGACATTGCTGTGAGGTTGCATTTACTTTTGTTGTTGCTGCATTTATCTGTTAATTTCTTTGTAATATTTGTTGACTATGGAATTTACCTGTTTATCCTTATTTATATTTTTAAATTATGATTAAGAAATAATTGGATTGTTCTGCTTAGCTCATCACTACTACTCAGTTCCTTAGTTATTTTTGTTACTACTGAGTCAGTTGTACTCATACTACACCCTTCACTTTATGTTCAGATCCAAGTGAGTTAGCGCGCGCCGATCGTTGAGTTCATGCCGACTATATTTGGAGATTGCAAGGTAGCTCCTATCGTCCGCAGGACCTTGTTACTCCTATAATTATTTCTTCCTTTGGACTGTTGTCACGACCCAAAATCTATTAAGGTCGTGATGGCACCAGACACCACCATCAGGCAAGCCAATTATTATTTAGTTGAAATAGATTCCTGTTTTAACATTTTTGAAATCATTATCTTTAACTTGTAACGTAATAACTAAACAAAATCCGTTAAGTAAATACAACGGTTTTAATATTCTATTTTTTTTATAAAATACATCCCATACACATCCCAGAACCCGGTGTCACAAGTACATAATAAATTTCTAAGAATTTTACAATTTCTACAAAGCTTGTCCGAAATACAAGTGGACAAGGAAATTAAAATGTAATACAATACGAGGAGACTCCGTCAGTTGCGGATCGCCTCCGGATGATGCGGCACGCCTAAGTCTCCAAACCAACCACATCGCTATGAAGGTACCTGTGCAATAAAAATGCACAGCAAGTGCAACATGAGTACGAAAATAACGTGTACTCAGTAAGTTGCCCGTGTAACCTCAGAGAGGTAGTGACGAGAGGTCAAATTAGATACTTACTAGAGGTCAATTTAGTATATTCAAGTGTGACACTAAGCATGATTGTCATAGGCAATTTATTAAAATCAGGAATAAATAATATCAACTCCTTCATATTTAACACTTTAAATCTTCATCATATTAATAACAATTAATCAACATGGGTGATTTAATCAAATAACAAATAATCAACCGGAAGGAACAACTTCTTCCAAAATTTAATAACTTTAAATCTCTGTTTCAGTTGACAACTTAAAATTCCAGGCCAGTAATCATGCAAAATCACAGCAAATACGCAGTAAATATCATGCGAAGCAATGCCGAGGGTCGAATGGTGCGGACCAACAATAATAAACTGTGCACTGCGAAGGGTCGAACAACTCGAACCATAGATGAATCTATTTTCCCCGCCCGCAAATCGATCATGCGACGTGGTCAACATAATAACAATAAGGCTAGCCTGCTCGCGAATCATACCTGTGACTCAGGTGCTCATATGTACACGTGTTCACATAATAAATCCACATTTTTATCAAGAAAACAACTTCTCAAGAAAATGATAAAATTCTTCTTAAAGGAACACAAAAATAGCATTTAAATCTTTTTTTTTTTGAATTCATTTGCCAAGTTTAATAATATTAAATAATATAACCTTATCAAGTATACAATTATCCACGGAGGAAATCAATTCTCTTTCTAGATGATTAAGAAATAAACTCTAGTCTTCTTAGATATTCAATTACTATTTCAATTATATTAGTGGTCTAATATTACTGGCAAGATCACAGGTACAACAGGTAAGGCATGCTAGTGGGTCCTAGACTACCCGGACATGGCATAATAGTAGCTACGCACGGACTCCCGTCACCAGTGCGTACGTAACCCCCGCAAAGTAGCACATACTTAATTAGTTCACCTAGGGGGACAATTCCCCTCACAAAGTTAGAAAGGAGACTTACCTCGCTCCGAAATTCAATAACCGGCTTCCAAGCCCTTCCGATGACTCAAATCGTTGCACAACGCACCAAAACTATCCAAACAACGACAAACCAATAAAAATATATTCTAATATTTGCAACAATTTCAATTTATATAGTTTCCCAACTCCGCTCAGTGAAATGACCAAAATGCCCTCGGGCCCACGTGCCCGGAATCCGAAATTTCTCGAAGATAAATTATACCCATAGCTTTACTAGTTCAAATATACAATTTACTCTAAATACCATGCTCAAATTCGTGGCTAAAAATCCAAATTACCATTTTCTAGGTTTTCTTCAAAATTTCCCAATTTTGCCACAATCTTTCATGTTTAATCCATGCATATAACTTACCTAGTGATGCTTGACGAAAACCCAGTCTTGAAGCTCCTCAAAGTCGACCAAACCAAAGAAGAAATGAGAAGAAATGGCCAAAACCTGTTTTAAAATACAGTCTGCCCAGCTCTGCCCTTCTATGCGATCGCATAAAGGCCACCGCGATCATAGGCCAAAACCATGCTGCCCCAAAATTCCATTCTGTGCGTTCGCATAAGCCAAGCACCAGAAGCCTCCATACATACACTGTGCGATCGCACCTTCAGCACCTGCGATCGCACAAGCCTTCACCCTGTAGCCCAGCTTTTCCTCCTTCGCGATCGCATTGCACTTCATGCGATCACATAGGCCAAATTCCAGCTCCCTTGAATTTCTTCTCCGCGATCGCACTCCATGGACCGTGATCGCATAGCACATCAGTGACACCAGAAAATAACAACAGCTAAACAGAAAAAAATGGTCTGAACTCACCCCGAAACACACCCGAGGCCCCCGGGACCCCGTCCAATAACACAACCCAGTCCCATAACCTTACACGGAATTGCTCGAGGCCTCAAATCACATCAAACAACGCCGAAATCACGAATCGCACTCAAACTCAAACTTTATGAACTTTGAAATTTCAAACCTCCACATTCTATGCCGAAACCTATCAAATCACGTCGGATTGACCTTAAATTTTGCACACAAGTCATATTCAACATTACGGACCTGTTCCAACTTCCGGAATCGCATTCCGACCCCGATATCAAAATTTCCACTTCGGAATCGGATTTCTCAAAAACCTTCAAATTTCTATCTTTAGCCAAATGACTTCAAAATGACCTACGGACATCCAAATTCACTTCCGATCACGCTCCAACTCTAGAATCACCATACAGAGCTATTCCCAGGCTCGGAATCCTAAACGGACATCAATAACACTGAAATGCCTTACAACCCAAATTTATGAAATTCTTCTAAAATGCTATCTTCCATAATATATGCCGAAACGCTCCTGGGTTATCCAAAACCCGATCCGGACATACGCCCAAGTCCAAAATCTTCATACAAACCTGCGGGAACCTTCAAATCCTGACTCTGAGATCGTTTACTCAAAATTCCAATCTTAGTTGATTCTTCCAACTTAAAGCTTCCGAATTGAGAATTTTCTTTCCAAATTAACTCTAAGTTTCCCGAAATTAAATTCCGACCGCGCCCACGGGTCATAATACCTGAAACAAAGCTGCTCACGGCCTCAGACCGGTGAACGATGCAGTAGAGCCAAAATGACCGGTCGGGTCGTTACATTCTCCCCCACTTAAACAGACGTTCGTCCTCGAACGTGCTAAGAACTATTTTGGAGTTATCTGAAATCACTGTTTAACACCCCGAGCACCTGCCCGTGCTACCACAACCTAGTTGAGTACATTAGCTTGATCAAATCTGAAGATTTCTTCTTTTATCCATATAATAAGCTCAGAATCCAGTTCCAACACTTGAAATTTCTCTGCCAGGCCTAGTTCCAACATATAAACACCATATCAACTACTACAAGAGGTACGAAAACATGACTGCATAATTTTGCTGAATTTAGCGCCATACACTGCATAATTCATCATCGAACCACCATGACATTTCCTGAACCTTAACAGCCAAAATTCCACGAATCTGATGCTCCCAATGCACCTTACAATAGATATACATACATCCTGCTATAATGCTGACGATACCACCACAACGGAGGAGATGTGTAGAAATTCATAACCAACTGCAGAGTTAACAAATAACTGAATATCCCATCTTGACTAGAATCATCACCTCATTACGAACCAAATAATGGTAACTGCCCTTTAATGTATTTCACATAATCTTATCGCACTGATCCTTGATCCAATAATCTCGTCTCACCCAGTATGAACTGTTCAGACAACAAATCAGCCCAAACATGACCAACAATCTCACATGATACCACGACGTGCCAATAGGCCATAACTCGAACATGATGCATAGAGGAATGACTCAGGAAGGGACTGCTCGACTCACGCAACTAATATGAACTTTCTCAGAAAATAGGAAGTAAACCACAAGAAAATAAATATAGGAACCTTACTCAACATCACACTGTTGCGGCGTGCAACCCGATCCAAATAATATACCCGTGGCGACATGCCACTCGATCCACACATAAAATTCACATAAGGAAATATATACGGAGCTGAATTGCTCACTATCACAAAATATTGAATATCGATCATAAGCACGCTAAGTGCATAATATCATCCTGGGGAGACTGATAAAGCCATATGCTACAAAACTCAAGCACAACTGAGGTGCGATATTGTAAAGACCCGTAAAATTTCTATGTCTAAAATAATGCCCGAATAGGTCAATATGCTGTTATAACTGTAGAAATTCTTAAAACGGTCCTATTTTGAGTAAAAAGTATCCCAGAACTTGAAAGATTAAATTTTTCAGAAATTGCGCGTTATGCGACGCACTATGCGATCGCATAACAGGTATGCGGACCACATAGTGGTCGCATACCTGGACAAGCTACTGTCCAAATGGAGGACAACTATGCGGCCCAGAATGCGATCACATTTTAGGTATGCGGACCGCATAGTTGTCGCATTCTTGCCCCATGGTTTTTGCGAGGAAGGTTATGAACGCACTATGCGATCGCATAACAGGTATGCAGACCGCATACCTGGGCAGTGTGGTTCCCATTTTGTCCCATTTGAAGTCCAATTATGCGATAGGAATGCGGATCACATAGCAGGAATGCATTCTTGACCGCATTTCTGTGCTGGGGCTCTTATTTTCTAAATTTAAAACCCGACCCCCTGTTTTATAAAACACCTCTTCCCTTCATTTTTAACGATTTTATAACCAAAAATAGAGAGAGAAGAAGATAGTTCTTGAGAGAGAAGGTTTCAACATCATCCAATTTGATTTTCCAAAATCACTCAAGCCGGGAAATTATCGAGTTATTGTCATCTTCTTCACTCAAAGAGGTAAGTCTTCACCCTATTTCCCCAATTTATAAGATTTTTTGTAAGAATAAAACACACATAGGTTAGTTCTTGAAAATAAAAAGTGAAATATTGCATGCATGTGAGTTAAATCTCGTAATCTAGAAANTGAGTATATGTGAATTGATTGTCCGGTTGTGTTGAGGTGTGAGATTTCATTCTCTGATTTTCTTAGTCGACTATCGTGATAATTGAATTTGTAAAAGGTGATTTCTATGTGATTACTCTATCATGTGCAAGGTTCGTTAAATGCTTGAGTATGTTGGTATGAAAGAATGGTAACAAACTCAAATTTGTAAATGTATCTAAGTGATAAGGGCTGTGTAACAAGTGATCAAAGGGAGTTGTGAATTGATCTAGTTGAACTAAATGACCATGGAAATATCATATATGACTCATTGTTTGCAAGGTTTATTGTGGCTTAACTTCATATGGATTGTTGGTTGTAATGAATTTATATTCTTGTTGATGAGCATATTTGTGGTTGAATTAATGGATGATAAAGACTATTGTGAACACATGATTGTTTGGTTGTTATGAAGTTGTACTCTTGATGATATGAAGCCCTGTGATTAAATTGTGGGATGTTATTGTTTGCTATGAAATGTGATGGTAAGGTGGGATCGGGTTGCATGCCGCAACAGAAGTAATAAGGGTGTGATGTGATTGTAAGGTGGGATCGGGTTGCACGCAGTAACAGAAATGTAAGGTGGGATCAGGTTGCATGCCACAACAGAAGTAATAAAGGTGTAATGTGATTTTGAGGTGGGATCGGGTTGCACGCCACAACAGAAATGTAAAGTGGGATCGGGTTTGCACGCCACAACAGAAATGTAAGGTGAGATCGGGTTGCACGCTGCAACAGAAGTAATAAGGGTGTAATGTGATTGTGAGGTGGGATCGGGTTGCACGCTGCAACAGAAATGTAAGATGTGATCGAGTTGCACGCCGCAACATAAATAAGGGTGTAATGTGGTTGTGAGGTGGGATCGGGTTGCGCGCCGCAACAGGGGAAACGATTGAAATAAGAAACTGTGGAAACCTCATTTGTGATTCTCTGTATCTCTGTGCAATATTTGTTTGGGTTTCTTTAACTGCCTCATATATGTGTATTGTTTGATTTTACATTGAGTAAAGTTTATTTATACATACTAGTACTATTCAATGGTACTAAAGTCCATTTTTCCGGGGGCACTACATCTTTTATATGGATGTAGGTGGGTCCATAGCAGGTAGCTCAGCTCGCCGTTAGTGGTGCCTCCTCCTCATTTTTCAGCAGTACTGGTGAGCCCCACTTCCTCCCGGGGCCTTGTGTAATTCATGCCATCTCTTTTGAGTCTGTTATGTATTGTAAGGTATAGCCGGGGACTTATTGCCAGCAAGTATTGTAGAAACTCCTAGTATTCGTAGAGGTTCTGTAGACATGATGTGGGTGTATATATGTATTTTGGGTAGTAACTGTACGTATTCGGAATCGTGGTCTATATTGGAAAGTTATGTATGTATTGTGTATGTTTTTGGGAATCAACTGTTGAAATGCTAAAAGAGAAATGAACTTAATTTTGCAAATCCACGCTTAAATCCTAAGTTGCTATTTCATATGGAATATGGTGCATTGTATATATGGGGGAACGCGTTGGATAGGAAAGGCAATCAAGGTCCGCTTGACCGGGTTCACTTGGTTAGGCGGCGGTCTCGTCCCTTGGTTTTGGGGCATGACATATATATATATATATATATATATATATATATATATATATATATATACACACACACACACACACACACACACTCTGGATGTCAAGAGCTATCTTGCTCACATAACATCCCCACTGCGCGGGACCTCAACACATAGGAAATTATCAAGCCGTTTCACAACTCACACAGCAAAATCATAATATCACATGAATTTGACGAAGACGGAACAACATCTGCTGTTCTAATACCTTTCCATGAAAAAGCGCTCTACTAAAATGAACATGTCTGGCTCATACGGAGCTCATAATCATATTTAAATCCATCCGCAAACATCGAGTCTACCTTGCTCGCACCAAACTAAGCTAATAGCTTTTACCTGGGTCCATATTAACCCACTCACTCTCATAATACACAAGAACAATCATCATAGCCGGGACAAACACCCCATAATCCGCAATCAACTGAACCAAACGCCTTCCAGGCATAAATTCTCAAATAAGCAATGTTGAACTTCCTTATACTTGGTCTAAATCTTCCCACGGTCATGCTTCCACAACCTTCCACACAAGGTAACAAGTCTGCACATCCACCACTGGCCACACTAATGCTGTAAGAAAAATCAAGAACTCATAACCAGGGTACAAAGCCTATTCCACCGAATATCGATCTCAGGTGACACTGAAGATAACACCAGCTCACTCTGAACTTTCAAATCACTTTTTCTTGCTCATATGAGCTCATGACATCCTTGTTAACACCGAACCACAAATCTCGATTCTTACTCCCAGTTACACACTGTTTACTGCACCTAACATGCCAATGTGAGATAGCGCCAGAATTCCATCATAACTTCTGAACCACTAATAGGGTGAACACTTCATCATATAGAAACCTTTTACTTACCTCAACTCAAGAGAACCACCACAACACACGAGTGAACTCCCACAACCACAGTACATGCAAATCCTCAAGTAGTGGTCTGAACCATCATAAACCTTCCGGGATACGCCTACACCTGACATGCCATAATACTTGAATGCTTCCAAATAAAATCTATTGCGAAGGCCGACATGACTCGCATACACCGGCACAAACCACATGCATAACTTAATCACATCGAAGGAACTGATCATTGCCGTAAATGTGCCATTTCAACCATGGCTAAACAATCTATCTTCTTTTAATCATCTTCAATTCCCTCAGGAATAATAGTAACTTCTTTCAACTCATAGCAACTTAACCCTCACTCATCCCGAGTGACCTTGATTCACGAGACCATGCTGCCTAAATCTCGCAACCCGTCTCATACCCTCCTGATAATCTTTTTACAACCCGGAGTTTATTTCTCCCACTCCTCGAATACTAAACTGCACGCTGAAAATAACATGGAGCACTCCAACCATTTCCCCTTTCTCAGGAATTATACTGCAAAAGCTCGACTCTTAATCATACTACTGCCTGAAACCCTTAAACGCCGCATTCTTAACTTTTGAATTCACTAGGACCGCTATTGAGAGTCACCCACTCTGACTGGCCCCGAATACAAGCAACTCCAAGGCTCTTCTAGCACATGAACACCCTTTTCAATGAAGCACGTGACTGAGTCACTACCCTTACAACTCGCCTATGCATTAAGCATAAATTCTTAATCTTCCAAAGCCTAACCTTGGTCCAATAGGGCCAACTTTTGCACAAATTCATCAAGTCCCACGCACGATCACCATTTTACTCCTTTCCCCTTAACTGAAAATAACTTTCCAACACGCCGACAATCCGCAACCCTATGATAACACAATCCTACAACCCAACTGCAGGTGGTGGGACTCCCCCACTTAGCCCGAAGCTACTCTTTGCGCCACTCTAGACCCTGTCGAGATCCTTTCTCTTTTGTTAACATGATCTTGCTCAAGCAATCCGTCCAATTCTTCAAAATTCTCTTGTTAGCACTCCCTAAATACTCGAATTCCCTAGCATCATTCACACATTCTGACTCCTGCCTAATAGCCACTAAAATCCCTCACAGAAACTTGCCAACCACCAGACCGCTAACCTACTCACAAGAGATAACCCACCTATGGAAATCACCAACTGACACCTTCCAACGACGCCGTACTGCACACCCTCTACAACATCAATATCCCATCCTAAGCATGTTCCCATTCACCAACTTTACCTGTCCGTCCGCTCCTCATGGACATCTACTAAATGCACGATAATATCTTCTATTTTCAAGCTATCCTGTCGCTCCCTCACTTTGCGACTGCTCGACTTCCACTTCTTACACCTGGCCTCCTAGAAATGGAACCACCGCCTAACCTCAATTCCATATCATTCTCTGTAGCTCTTAAACCCGCAGATCACCACGACTTCAAACTCTCTGAAGATCATCTTTCTCTAGCTGCCTTCATTATCAACACTTATCCGGTACTGAACCACTGCACCTTACAGTCTCTACCAACCGCATTCTTCAATACTTCTTCACAATAATCTGGCCCCATGCACCCGAAGAAACCATGGCACTGACGAACTTAACACATTTCATTCGATCAAGGACGACGATAACACATCACAGTTGAATACTCTACCTTACTTGAAAACACCAAAGCTTACTACTTTATCAACCCCAATCGGACCATTCATAATCCAAATGCCTTTCATCTGCCGGAAATAAAATACTGAAATCTCGAAATCACACTCTGAGAAGACCTCCCTTCAAACCATTCATCAGGATCCAACATATGGTCAAGCGTTCTATCATCATATCGACATCAGGCGATAACCAATCGTAAACATCATCACAACCTAAGCATAACCTCAAAGCTCTCAAAAACACAGCTACTGAGCTGAAACAACATATTATCCTTCCATAGGGAAACGACAATATCCTCAATCAACTTCACAGGGAGAAACATCCCGCACCGCACTCATAGAACTATTTCAATTCCTCAAATTCCTGATTCATAGCAAGCGCTTCGCGACACGTGAGATTGAGTAGGAATAAACATAGGCATAAGCCTCAAAAGAATCGAATCGCACGATGAGGAATCAAGAAGGGAAGTACTTCTAACAGCCCCGTAGCCTCTCGAAGATAAGTACAGATGTCTCCGTACCGATCCGCAAGACTCTACTAGACTCGCTCATGACTCGTGAGACCTAAGGGAACCTAGTGTTCTGATACTATCTTGTCACGTCCCAAAATCTATTAAGGTCGTGATGGCGCCGGAAACCACCGTCAGGCAAGATAATTATTACTTAGTTTAAATAGATTCCTGTTTTAACATTTTTTAAATCATTATCTTTAACTTGTTATGTAATAACTAAAAAAAATCCGTTAAGTAAATACAACGGTTTTAATATTCTATTTTTTTTAATAAAATACATCCCATACACATCCCAGAACCGGTGTCACAAGTACATGAGCAATTTCTAAGAATTTTACAATTTCTACAAAGCTTGTCCGAAATACAAGTGGACAAGAAAATTAAAATAATGTAATACAATACGAGGGAGACTCCGTCAGCTGCGGATCGCCTCTCAATGATGCAGCACGCCTAAGTCTCTAAAACAGCCACATCACTATGAAGGTACTTATGCAATAAAAATGCACAACAAGTGCAGCATGAGTACGAAAACAACGTGTACTCAGTAAGTCGCCCGCCTAACCTCAGAGAGGTAGTGACGAGAGGTTGAATTAGACACTTTCTAGAGGTCAATTTAGTATATTCGAGTGTGACACTAAGCATGATTATCATAGGCAATTTATTAAAATCAGGAATAAATAATATCAACTCCTTCCACATTTAACACTTTAAATATTCATCATATTAATAACATTTAATCAACATGGGTGATTTAATCAAATAACAAATAATCAACCGGAAGGATCAACTTCTTCCAAAAATTTTAATAACTTTAAATCTTTGTCATTTCAGTTGACAACTTAAAATTCCAGGCCAGTAATCAGGCAAAATCACAGCAAATACGCAGTAAATATCATGCGCAAGAAATGTCGAGGGTCGAATGACGTGGACAAACAATAATAAACTTTTCAATGCCGAAGGGTCGAACGGCTCGAACCATAGATTCATCTATTTTTCCCCTCTCGCGAATCGATCATGCGACGCGGTCAACATAAAAATAATAAGGCTAGCTTGCTTGCGAATCATACATGTGACTCAGGTGCTCATATGTACACATATTCACATAATAAATCCGCATTTTTATCAAGAAAGCAGTTTCTCATAAAAGTGGTAAAATTATTCTTAAAGGAATATGAAATATAGCTTTTAAATCTTTGTTTTGAAACTCATTTGCCAAGTTTAATAATATTCCATAATATAACCCTATCAGGTATACAATTATCCACGGAGGAATCAATTCTCTTTACAAATAATTATGAAAGGTAAACTCTAGTCTATCTTAGGAAATCAATTACCGATTCAATAGCATTTACAGCCTAATATTAGTGGCAGGATCACATGTACAACACGTAAGGCATGCTAGTGGGTCCTAGACTACCCGAACATGGTATAATAGTAGCTACGCACGGACTCCCGTCACCTCGTGCGTACGTTGCCCCCGAAGATAATAGCACATACTTAATTAGTTCACTAAGGGGAAAATTCCCCCTCACAAAGTTAGAAAGGAGACTTACGTCGCTTCGAAATTCCATAACCGGCTTCCAAGCCCTTCCGACAACTCCAACGGACGCACAATGCCCCAAAACTATCCAAATAACGGCAAACCAATGAAAATATACTCTAATATTTGCAACAATTCCAAATTATATAATTTCCCAACCCCGCTCAGTGAATGGACCAAAATGCCCTCGGGCCCACGTGCCCCGAATCCAAAATTTCTCGAAGATATATTCTACCCATAGCTTTACTATTTCAAATATACGATTTACACTAAATTCTATGCTCAAATTCGTGATAGAAATCCAAAATACCATTTCTAGGTTTTCTTCAATATTTTCCAATATTTTCCACAATTTTCATGCATAATTCCATGCAATAACCTTGTATTTAACTTAGAAACATGAAGGAATTACTTACCTTGTGATCCTTGACGAAAACCCTCTCTTGAAGTTCCTCAAAATCATCCAAACCAAAAGAAAATGGAAGGAAATGACCAACAATCTCGGTTTTAAAACATTCTACCTAGGCCATTTTTCGCACCTGCGGCTTTCCTCAGCTCATGCCAACTTCGCACCCGCGCCCCATAGCCCGCATCTGCGACTTCGCAGGTGCAGAAATATCATCACACCTGCGCTCCCAGCCAGACTACCACTTCTTCGCACCTGCAGCGCCATAGCCGCACCTGCGGCCAAAGCCTCGCAGTGCGGTCACACCAGATGACAGCAATTCCAGCTCTTCTTCTAGCTTTAGATATTGATCCGTTGACCAATCGAAATCCACCCGAGGCCCCCGGGACTCCATCCAGTTACACCAACATGTTCCAAAACATAATGCGGACTTGCTCGAGGCCTCAAATCACATCAAACAACATTAAAACCATGAATCGCACCCAAATCCCAACTTTATGAACTTAGAAATTTCCAACTTCTACATCCGATGCCGAAACCTATCAAATCACGTCCGATTGACCCCAAATTTTGCACACAAGTCATATTTGACATTACGGACCTGCTCCAACTTCCAGAATCGCATTCCGACCCCGATATCAAAATTTCCAGTTCCTATCGGATTTCTCGAAAACCTTCAAATTTCTATCTTAGCCAAATGACTTCAAAATGACCTACGGACATCCGAATTCACTTCCAATAGCGCTCCCAACTCCAAAGTCAGCATACGAAGATATTACCAGACTCAGAATCCCAAACGGACATCAATATCACTGAAATGTGCTTCAAGCCGAACTTAGGAAGTTTCTTCAAAAATGCTGACTTCCACAATATGCATCGAAATGCTCCCAGGTTATCCAAAGCCCGATCCGGACATACGCCCAAGTATGAAATCATCATACAAACCTGAAGGAACCTTAAAATACTAATTCGGAGGTCGTTTACTTAAAATTTCAATCTTAGTCAATTTCTCCAACATAAGGCTTCTGAAATGAGAATTTTCTTGCCAAACCAACTCTAAACTTTCTGAAATTCAATTCTGACTACACCTACAAGTCATAATACCTAAAATAGATCTGCTCATGACTTCAAACCATTGAATGACACGCTAGAGCTCAAAACGACCAGTCGGGTCGTTACAATGCAACTCGCCATGCAAGTATGGTTTTATGAGTGTTGTTCAAAGGTTTACCCAAAAATTGCAACACGACTTGGTAATCAGATACCTAGAATACTCAATTGGAGATCCACTATCAGTCAGCCAACTTATGCTTATCTGATGAACGACATATTCAATGACCAGGGAAACAGGGTAATTTACTATTTTCTTAAGTTCCTTCTATTATTTTTTTTATGAATATATCTTCTGTTAGTGAATACAGTTACATACAATGGTATACAGTTGACATAGATTTTGCATACATTATTTGATAAGTATACAACATACATTTGCATACAACATATGTTATCTGAAATCTAGGTGTAAATGTTTTGACATAGATGTATACAATATGTTGCATACAACATACATCTACATGAAACCTATATTTTCCATTTTCATACAATTATACAAACTGTATTTTACAGTTGCATACAATCTACATTTACATACAACCTACATTTGAATACATTTGCATACAATATACATTTGTGCATATTCAGATCCATTGAATGAGCATAACTTTGTAACCACACAACAAACATCGTTCACTTTGACTCTATTTTTTATTTTCAGATTGTTTACAATGACATACAACCAAGCGATGCAGAGCTTGGTGTTATTTAGATTCCTCTGGGAGGCGTTGAGGTAGAGAATAGTCCTACTACTACTCATTCAGACAAGTATGCAGATTATTCGGATGATTCGGATGACTTTAGTCCTACACCGCATCTTCAGCCTAAGAAGAAACATGATGCAAGGGTTGGACCTTATTCATCACCGCCCCACAAGAAGCGCAAAGACCAGATAATAGATTCATCAGAGGAAGAGACTCAACCCAAGACTCCTCATGCTGGTATATCTGAAATCAATCAAATTGTAATGCATGATAAGAAAACAGGATATTCTAAAATAGATGAAGTATCTTCTTTGAGGAATGATCTAAAGTGATTCAAAGAATATGTGAGTTCTGTATGCTACTGGCAAGCATTTCAGTTTGGAAATCGACATTCATATATTTTTCCAACACCTATCTAATTTTTTGTGTATTGATTAGGTGATAGGCGAGTTCACGTCTCTAAGAACATGATCAATGAAAACTTTAAGAAGCTTTCTGACCAGATTAAAGCCAATCAGCCCACGGAAAGGGTATATCAGAGAAAGAAAAACACAGGGAGGCGTGATGATAGTATTCAAATGTCATCTGATGCCAAATTCCAAGATAATCCCAAAGGCCAAACAAAGAGTGTATAGCTGTGGGCGATAATGCAGAGGTTAACATTTTTAAAACTCTTTTAGTATATGTTTATATAAACATAAACATACTATATGTTTCAGCTATTATTCAGATTAATCATCTACACAACATGTATGCATATATATATATATATATATATATATATATATATATATATATATATATATATATATATATATATATATATATATATACACACACACACACACACACATACAAACTGAAACATGTATGGAGTTGTATTTTATATGTATTCTAAATGAAATGTACTTGTACATATTACTTTTGATCTTTGAATATTTTATGTTGATGTATACAGATGTATTCGAACATTATCTATAGATATTTAAGCTTGGATTCTAAATACAATGTACTTATATATCATACATATAAACATGTTTAGTCTTTAGATGTATTTTGATTTATTCAAAACATGTAATGTATTATCTTTTTAGAAAATTTATAATACATTCATATACATCTGTATACATAAACAGAATACATGTATCACAATTTGAGTTGGCGGACAAGTTTCTTCCAAGTCAAATTCCAGAAACTATAATTGTGATACATCATGCAGCAATACATGAAGCAGATGCGATCCTGTTTCCCTCTCATAGGAATCAACGTCCAAGTAGATGGTATTCTTCGCCTTACGATTCAAACTTCGACTCCGCAGGTTAGTAAATTCTTTAAAAATGTATTATAAAGTTATGATCTTTTTCCCCATGGTATCTATAATTAAATGTCTTTATTCATGACTTTAATGAACAATAGGTATCTCTATTAAGATGACTCCCATATTTGAAAAAAAAAAACACCCCTTGGAAGATGATTTGATGTTGAGGCCACATCCTACATTAGTCATTCAGGAGTACGAGAAATGGGTTCGCGAAGGTCTTCTCGCTAACATGATCAAAAGTAAGTTTTTTGTCCAGTATGTTTGATATATATTTATATTCACTTTCAAATATATATATAATGTTTATTTAAAAATTATTGTAGAAGTGATTTGGAAGACCATTACAAGAAGAAAAAGTCAATACTACATGTACCGTTGGATTTTGGAGTCGATCAAGTCACTTCAAAAAATTGATTTTACCTTCTATCTATTGATGGTAAACTATGGAATGAAAATGTAAGATATACCACTTCCAAATTCAGTATATTGCATTTTGCAAATGTATGATTTGTCTAATTGTATATTACACATGTAACAACCCGGCCTGTCGTTTTGAGCTTAGCGCGTTGTTTGACGGTTTAAGGCCATGAGCAACTTCATTTAAGGTATTATGACTTGTAGGTGTGGTCAGAACTGAATTTCGGGAAGTTCGGAGTCGAACTGAAAAGAAAGTTCTCATTTCGGAAGCCTTAAGTTGGAAGAATTGACTAAGATTGGATTTTTGAGTAAACGACCTCAAAATCAGGATTTGAAGGTTCTAGTAGGTTTGGAGGATGATTTCAGACTTGGGCGTATGTTCGGAGCTGGTTTTGGATGACCTGGGAGTGTTTCGGCGCATATTGAGGAAGTTAGTATTTTGAAAGAAATTTCATAAGTCTGGGTTGAAGTGCATTTCAGTGTTATTGATGTCCGTTTGGGATTTTAAGTCTGGGAATAGCTTCGTATGGTGATTCTGGTGTTAGGAGCGCGATCGAAAGTGAATTCGGAGGTCTGTAGGTCACTTTGGAGTCATTTGGCTAAAGTTAGAAATTTGAAGGTTTTTAAGAAATATGACCGGAAGTGGAAATTTTGATATCGGAGTTGGATTCCGATTCTGAAATTTGGAGCAGGTCCGTAATGTTGAATGTGACTTGCGTGCAAAATTTGGGGTCAATCGGACGTGATTTGATAGGTTTCGGCATCGAATGTAGAAGTTGGAAGTTTCAAAGTTCATAAAGATTGAATTGAGTTGAGATCCATTGTTTTGATGTTATTTGACGTGATTTGAGGCCTCGAGCAGGTCTGCATTATGTTTTGGAATAGGTTGGTGTGATTGGACGGGGTCCCGGGGGAATCGGGTAGATTCCGGGTGGTTAACGGATCGAATTTGAGTTGAGGAAGGGCTGAAGCATTTGGAGTCTAGTGCGACTGCACCTGCACAATAATGGCCGCAGTTGCGGTTTTGGCGTCGCAGATGCAGAATTTGGATGGCTTGGCTGGGGGCACAGGTGCGAGGTTATTTCCGCACCTGCGAAGGCACAGATGCGGAGCCCGGCTGGGAAGGAGGAAGCCGCAGGTGTGGGTGCTTGGGCGCATCTGCGGACGCGCAGGTGCAAGGCTGGAGGCCGCAGGTGCGGAGGTCGGATTTGGGCAGTGTGTATTTTAAAATCGAGGTCCTGGCTTATTTGCACTTCATTTCTTCGATGGAAGGCGATTTTGGAGTGGTATTTTCAGAATCTTCCATATGGTAAGTGATTTCTTCCCATCTTGAGTTAAATACTTGGATTATGCATGGATTAGAGAAGAAAATTTATAGATATTTGGGATTTTGGTGGGAAGACCTAGAATTTGTATTTTTGGATTTTGACTGTGAATTTGGGCATGAAATTGAAAGAGAATTATATATTTGAGTTCGTAAAGTTATGGGTAACTTTTATCTTGGAAAAATTTTGGAACCCGGGCACGTGGGCCCGAGGGCAATTTTGTCAACTTTTCGAGCGGAGTTAGAAATTTATATAAATTGAATTCTTATAAGTATTAGAGTATATTTTCATTGGTGTGCCCTTTATTTGGATAGTTTTGGGTGTGGTGCATCAATTTGAGTCATCGGAAGGGCTTGAAAGCCGGTTATGAATCTTCGGAGCGAGGTAAGTCTCCTTTCTAACCTTGTAAGAGGGAATTGTCCCCATAGGTGAAATAATTAAATATGTGCTAATATTTGTGGGGGCTACGTACGTACGAGGTGACGGGAGTTTGTGCGTAGCTACTATTATGCTTATGTCCGGGTAGTCTAGGCCCCAAAAACATGTTTTATTTGCCGTACTTGTTACCTTATTGATGAAATTAAAGTGTTTAAACCTTATCGAACTTGGTAAATGAATTTCTGGAAAAGATTTAAATACTATTTTCGTGACCATTAAAAGAGAAATTGTCATTTTCTTGGGTGCTTGTTTTCCCGATGTAGTCGGGATGGACTGTTCGAATGTGTATGATTATGTGTGACCGGTTCGCAATTTATATTCTATGAGTGGGGTGATTTCATCCACTACTCTCATGAGAGAGGGTCGTACACCACGACAGGTTAATAGATGCATCTACGGTTCACACCGTTCGACCCTTCGGCAGTGCACAATTTACATTTATGTTGGTTCGGGCCGTTCGACCCTCGGCATTTCATGCGCATGATATTTGCTGGATACTATCTGTGATTTAAAATTTTTAATTTCCTTAAGATATGAGTGGTTAAGTGAGATGACGGAAACTGGGATTTATAAATTATGGAAGAAGTTGTCATTTCCTGCTGTTATATGTTATTTTTATAGAACATCCATGTTTGACATCACACTTGATTATATTAATTTGACCTCTAGTAAGTGTCAAAGTCGACCTCTCGTCACTACCTCTTCGTGGTTAGGCGGGATACTTACTGAGTACACGTTATTTTTGTACTCATACTACACTTGCGGTGCATTTTGTTGGCGCCGTGGCATGGTTGATATGGGGACTTAGGTGAGCTGCACCTCTCGAGATGACCCGCAGCCAGCAGAGTCTCCTTCAGAGTATTGAGTTGTACTTTCTTTACTGATCCATTTGTATTCTGGATGGTTATTGTATTTCATTTGGTTTTTCTTAGAAATTGCTCATGCACTTGTGACACCGGGTTCTGGGATGTATTTGTTAATTAAGGTGTTAAACCTTGTGATTTACTTAGTAAATTTTCATCGATTTTCATAGAATGAAATGAAAAATAACGATTTCAAAATAATAAAATAGCAACTTAATTGACTAATAAGTGTTGGCTTGCCTGACTGTGGTGTCCGGCGCCATCACGACTTTAATGGATTTTTGGGTTGTGACAACGTGGTATCAGAGCACTAGGTTCCCTTAGGTCTCACGAGTCATGAGCAAGTATAGTAGAGTCTTGCGGATCGGTACAGAGACATCTGTACTTATCTTCGAGAGGCTACAAGTGTAACGACCCGACCGGTCATTTTGGGATCTAGCGCGTCGTTCAGTGGTTTGAAGTCGTGAGCAGCTCCATTTCAGGTGTTATGACTTGTAGGTATGGTCGGAATTGAATTTCGGGAAGTTAAGAGTTGATTTGAAAAGAAAATTCTCATTTCAGAAGCCTTAAGTTGGAGAAATCAACTAAGATTGAAATTTTGAGTAAACGACCTCCGAATCAGGATTTGAAGGATCCAACAGGTTCATATGATGATTTAGGACTTGGTTGTATGTCTGGCTCGGGGTTTGGATAACCCGGGAGCATTTCGGCGTATATTATGGAAGTTAGCATTTTAGAAGAATTTCATAAATTTGGGCTTGAAGTGAATTTCAGTGTTGTTGATGTCCGTTTAGGATTCCAAGTCTAGGAACAGCTTCGTATTGTATTGTCTTTGTTCTTTACTTCCGTGATTGCTGCGAGGTTAGCTAATGCATCTGCCTCCGCATTTTCCTCTCTAGGTATTTGCACTACCTTCCATGTTTTGAATTGTCTCACGAGCTCTCGTGCTTTTTCAAGATACTGTTGCATTCTAGTTTCTCGAGCGATGTAAGTCCCCTGTATTTGATTTACTACCAGTTGGGAGTCACTGTTGATCACAATTTGCTCGATTGAGATCTCCCCTGCAAGTTCAAGCCCTGCAATAATAGCTTCGTACTCTGCTTCATTGTTAGTGATAGGATAACA
>ML307096.1:20591-38809 GCA_005239505.1 Nicotiana paniculata | reverse complement strand
TATATATATATATATATATATATATATATATATATATATATATACACACACACGCACACACACTTTGATAGCCTTATATATGTATCAATATATATATATGCAAATTTTCTTTAAGGTTTTGTTAGAACCAAAATAAAGAGCATTAGGTAAACCATGTTTATTTGTTAACTCAATATCTCTTTTATTGTCGATTGTTTTTAANCTTTGAATAGAGGTTTGCTTAAGAAAGTTGTTTTCTTATAGTTTGTACTGTCCTACTCGGTACTTACTCACCTCTACATATATATATATATATATATATATATATATATGTAGAGGTGAGTAAGTACCGAGTAGGACAGTACAAACTATAAGAAAACAACTTTCTTAAGCAAACCTCTATTCAAAGAACAGAAAAAATAATTTTATCGTTTATCGAAATATCATATCCACCGTAATATTTTGGTATCAGAGCTAGAAGATTCTAAGCATACTATAGTTCATGAATAAACCATTAGTAGAAGTAAGAAAAGAATTAGACCAATTANATATATATATATATATATATATATATATATATATATATATATATATATATATATATATATATATATATATATACATATATATATATATATATATATTGCACGCGCTTTTGTAAATGTATTGTAACCTCTTGTGTTAAACCGATAGATTAATGATCTGTTTTATTATATCTTGGTAGCAAAAAGTTTTATGCCGAGAAGGCAAGTAGATGTTTGTATAGAACTAATATGTCCTTTTGTTTAAAACCAGATTTATATTATCATCCCATAGAATGTGAAAATTTTGTTTAAAACCAGATTTATATTATAATCCCATAGAATATGAACTCATTTTTCAATTTGTTTCTTCCCTAAAAGATGTTAGTTAAGGGAAATACTTTGTCACGATATATCCTTGAGTTACATTTTCTCGAACAAAATAATAATCTAGCTCCTCCTGCTTCAATTATGTACTTTTTTAAGGCTAAAGGGTCGGACCGGTGGTAGTGGATCAAGAGGTGTCAAGCGATACTTTTTCGTTGGAAAATTATACTATATTGTTAGATAATTTTTTTTTATTTATGTATATTTACTGTACGTTGACTTCCTTTGATTTTTCAATGTATCTGATTATTTATATTTTGACACCCTTTGATGAAAATTCTGACTCCGCCTCTGACCAGTAAAGCGAGTCAGTAAACAGTTACAATTGGTAAGTTTTTATTGTTTAAATGTTTGTCTTAACATATTAGCGCCTGAGCGTTGTGTGAGATGATAAAAGTTGAATAATTATTCTATTACAAACTAAAGAAAAATGAATTTCTTGCATAATTTTTTTAGTTAAGTGATCGTCTAAGAGTTAAAAAAAATGACCATATAAGAAATCAATACGCCCAAATTCCATAAAAGAAGACCTGTTTTTTTGCTCTCGATATTTACTTCATATTTGCAACTTGGAACCTATTGAAGCATCAATACCAACAATATAAACAATAACTATTGAAATAGAACAATCTTGAATACGTTTAATCGAAGCTCCCATAAATTAAACAATAACACCCTTTTCAGTACATGGTAATACAACCTAGAAATAGTTTTATGGGCAGCTTCTATGAAAGAAACAACAAAAATTGTGGGTACAAATTCGATCAATCGGGTTAGTTAATCTTGAAAACCCCAAATTCTCTTTTGGAAGTAGGGCTATATAATGAGTTTTGCTTGAGTACGTTGTCATTTTCATAGGCGGAGCTAGTGAATAATATTCGGATTTAGACAAATCTAATAACTTTTTTTTAGACTCTATATTTTATCAGAAAATTCATTAAATATATATAAATACTTAACTGTAAACTTAGTAATTAAGATGAACTATGAATTCAATTACAAATTCAGAACCGATAAATTTCGTCCCGCTCTGCTTTTTTGTCATTTTCATAGTACTAAAGAGGGGCACCAAAAGATCCAAAACCATCAGTGACCGCACACATGGCAACACTTGGTTGCTTAGGTGGCTTCTATCACTAAAGATCAATTTTACTGTTAAAAAAAATAAATTTTATGTAGTGGACTATATAAAGAAAGCTCCATCTCCATATAAAGCCATCCAAAAGTCCATTAGCCAAGTGTTTTTTGGATTTCTGGGGCCCACAAAAATTTGGAAAGTACTAGGTGGAATTTTCACCAATTGGGATAATCTGGGCCGTTAGATTTATGATCGTGCTTGTGTTAACTTTCATAACCTAATTCTGTTTTTTTTTTTTCTTTTTGGAAAACCCCTTAGATATGGGATTAGAAATAGGTGATCCCTTGGAGTTTGAAAGAAGACGACTTACACCCCCAAACTATGTGTCAATGCTCAAATCAAATGACTAGAAGCCGATAAAGATATTAGACGTTCTAATTTTGAGAAGTAAAGAAACCGATAAAGCAAAACATATTTCTGCTTAATTATCAGGGACAAAATATAAAGGTTCCTTAACTTTTCTCTATTTTTAATTTGCACGCTGCGAAAACACGCAAGCACATCAAGTAGTAAATTTTAGTCCTAACAAATAGGGAAAACTAGTCTTAACAAATATGGAAAATGAAAATTCTCCTAGTCCTAAATATGAAAAACATACACACGCTATCTTTAACCCCCCCCCCCCCCCCCCCCCCCCCCTCCAAAGTTGGCTTATGCAGATTACAAAATGACAAACTTGCACTAGAGAAATGCCTTCGTAAATATATATGCCAATTGCTCATGTTAAGGCATGATGGTAGGTTAGAAATCCGTATTTTAGCCGTAGATTGCACTCTAATTATTCCATTTTACGTGCGTTTGAGCTTAAATGACAGTGAATTGCACTTATTACGTATTTTATGCCTTGCAGGAAGTGATTTCAATTAAAAATAATAATTTGGAGCTAAATCGAACAATTTAGAGTTTTGAAATCTGAGTAAAAGCCCAAAAAATTAAATCGGACCACATTCGGGGGTGAGAATCAAGTCTAGATGCTAAAAAGTAGAAAAAAAATTACTCTGAGAAATAGACACTACCGCGCAACAGGGGCGCTGCTAGGCGCGACGTGATAGTGCAAATTGGGGATTTGACATGGTCTGTGATAATTCCCACAAGCGTGCCATGCTAGGCACAGTGCGCCTGTGCATTTTCCCAGAGTATTTTTATGTTTCGGCTTGAGAATGGTAGTTTTGTCGGGACCCACTTCTACACAGTATAAATACACCAAAAAATATTTTTGAAGTGACTTTTGACCTACAAAAGATTTGAGAAACAACTAAGACAAGAAGACACATGAATTCATCAAGATTTCAACCAACAATCAGTGCAATACGGGGATTTATATCGAATCATTAGCATGGATTTTTTTAAAATGTTTTTAACCCTTTTTGAGATAATTTTTTCCATTGCTATGGAGTAATTTCCCTTAGGGTGTTGACACATATGGTGTATTGATAATTTGATTAGGGATTCGATTTGTGATAATTGTTTGAACTAATTGATGAATTTTTAAATCGTATTGTGAAGTTATTTATTATTTTGTTTCATCGAAATAGGAGCTTTATATTGAATTTCTTTACACCTTAAATCGTATTGTGAAGTTATTTATTAATTTGGTTCATCGAAATAGGAGCTTTATATTGAATTTCTTTACACCTTATGCTCTAATTTTAATTTGTGATTCAACTGGGTAATTGAAAAAGCCTCTTGAATTACTTAATCGAACTAGAAAATAGGAAAACATTCGTGAGAAGTTACCCTTTAGATTAAAGTTGTGATTTTCTTCGTTGCAATTTTTCATTGTGCTTCAATTGGATTAATTACTGAAATTAACATTTAATCAGAAGAAGAACATTAACTTCAAGTTTAATCTAATTATCTGTTGAATTCGTGAGAATCTACAGTATTATAGGGTAAACTAATTCAAGAATTGGATCCCGACTTAATTGTCTTGCATATGTGTAGTCAATTACCTTTATTTCTTTCACTAATATCTCTTTGTTTCTCAAATGTTGTCTTTAGTCATTAAATGATAATTGTTTAATTTTAGTAGTTAATTCTAGTTCATAATCATTCAATCAGGTGTTAATTTTCTTGGATAGTGATTAACTTAAGATTATTCGAAAACTATTTATATCCAATCACTGTGGAAACGATAATTTAACTATACTATCTTTGACTAGCGAGCATAAATTTTGTGTTGTGTTTTGCTCTTGTCAAAGTTTGGCGTCGTTGTCGGGGATTGAAAATTAATAGTGTTTAAAATAGTTTTTGGTACTAATTCAGGAACCAATTTTACTTTGTTGTATTCACGTTTTCTCACTTGTGTGCACGCCTAACTTCTTTGGTGCACAACTCGATCTTTTTCAAAGGAAGTGATACTCTACGAATCGGAGTTGGAGAAACACTTGTGAAAACTGAGAAAAGAAAGAGGACTCATTGAAAATTTCTTGGGGCAACCTTCAATCCAAGAACACATAGCAAAGATCGGTGATGATGGAGTGGACTTAGCTGCAAGAGAGGCAGCACAACATAGAGAACAAGTTGCACGATTAGCAGTATCAACAGCCCTTAGAGTTGCTGATGAGACTGTCGAAGAGGATGGGGGTCGAAGATTCAATCTAAACTGACCCCTGGTTGAAGACTAGTTTGAAAATGTAGCGACAGGCTTAGGAAATCATTGGCTGACTATGCCAGACCTGTCTACAATCAAGGATTGTCAAGTGTCAGACTTCCGCCCATAGTAGAAAATAGTTTTGAGTTGAAGCAATGCTTGCTTCAAACCATTGAAAACAACTGGGTTTAGAGGGAAGGTGAATGAAGATCTGAACACTCACTTGGTGTACTTCTCAGCTGCAAAAACAGGGAAATTTAGAAGGAAAATCCAGAATTTCTTCCAGAAGGATACTGAAACGGTCTTCGAAACTTGGGAAAGATGCAAGGAGATAATGAGAAGGTGTCAGCATAATGAAGTCGAATTGTGGATACAACTCCAGGACCTTTAGGATGGACTGACACCCTCCTCACGATGAACTCTGAGTACTGCATGTGGAGATCTATTAATGAAGAAAACTTTAGAGGAGGTTGTCTTAATCCTTGATGAATTGTTTGAGGATGCTAACCAGTGACCTGCTAAAGTAATGACAGAAGAAAATCTGTTGGGGTTCACTAGGTGGACTCTAACACATCCGTGCAATCCGCAAATAACATGTGAATTTATCCAAGGTAGAGAGTGAGGCCGCAATCAACATGTGACCTTTCTGGAATGAGATACCCTAATATGAGTGTTAAGCTTCAGCTAAGGAAGTTAACATTGTGGGAAACTATAATAGAGGAAACTATCAAGGTGGGAACAACTATAATGCTATCGGACAAAGATATCCAGGTTTTTCTTGGAGTTCACCTAATGGGAGTTTGAACTCATGGCAACAAAATAATCCTGAACCACAGGTTCAGGGACCACCAGGTTTTCAGAACCAATCGAGGAAACAATACCAGCAATACCAGCCACAACAGTCAAATCAATCTTGTATGAAAGATCTCATGAATGCGTTTATTAGCAAATCAGATGAGAAATTTGAGACTCAGGGGGAATTCATCCAAAATTTAGAAAAACATATGGGACATATTGTAAACTACTAATCTGAGACCTTTCTTGGGACTCTATCCCCTGACATAGAAAAGAACCCAAAGGAATCTCTGACAAGTGGCAAAACATCAGCTGACCCAGTTGTAAAAACTAGATCCGAGATGGTGAACAAGCAGACTGAGACACTGGAAGAGAAAAAGAGCAGAGAATAGAAAATCTAGGGTAGTGGGGTGCAAAAGAAGATTGAAAAATGTAGATACATCCCAGCTATGTCATTCCCTCAATAGATGAAGCGGAAAAAATTAGACAAGTGCTTTGGGTGGTTCTTGGAAATGCTCAAGCAACTTTATGTGAACATTCCCTTCACAGAGGTGCTCACTCAAATGCCTACTTATGCTACGTTCTTGAAGGAAATCTTGTCCAGCAAGAGGAAATTAGAGAAGACAACAGTGGTCAAGTTGAATGTCCACTGTAGTGCTATATTGCAAAAAAAATCATTAAAAGTGTGGGGACCGAGGAAGATTTACCATACCTTGCTCGTTAGGGAGTGAGAAATTCGACACGACTCTTTGTGATTCTAGAGCTTTTATAAATCTAGTGCCTTTGTCTGTGTTCAGGAAACTTAAAGGTGAGCTTAGAGTGATTAAATCCATAGCAGTGTCCCTACAACTGGTTGACCAGACCACCATTCTTCCTGAAGGAATTATCGAGGATATTCTAGTACGGGTGGACAAGTTTGTGTTTCCCGTGGACTTTATTGTGGTGGAAATGGAGGTGAACAAGGAGGTTCCTCTAATTCTAGAGAGACCTTTTCTATGTACAGATAGAGAAAATCTTGATATCTATGAGGGACAACTTATGCTCAGAGTAGGTAACGAGAAAGTAGTGTTATAGATGAAGAGAATGATGAAATACCCTAGGGAGGAGGAATCTTTATACTTGTGTTTCAAGCTTGACGTTGTCAGGGAGTTGGCTGAAAAATTTAAGTTTGACAAAATTGTGGGGGATACTCTAAATAGGTGTATTGCTCAGTCTAGCACAATGGAGGATGAATATCCTGAAATAAAGAAAGAGGCTGAAGCTCTTGAGAGTGAGGATCAAGTGGTTGACGAGGAAGAACTAAAAAATGAGGCTTCTAAGCCTAGTGTGGAATTGAAAATCCTCCTTCCTCACTTGAAATATGATTTCCTTGAAACTAGAAATTTTCCTGTGATTATTTCTGCTTACTTGACAAGTACACAAAAACAAAAGCTGGTGGGGCTGCTGAGAAAGTACAAGAAGGCCATTGGCTGGACCATAGCTAATGTTCAAGGAATCAGTCCAGTCATTTGCGTGCACAAGATTCTGCTGGAAGAAAATAGCAAGCCAGTGGTGCAGCCCTAACGTAAGCGGAATAAAAATTTTAAGGAGGTGGTGCACAATGAGATCATCAAATCGCTAGATGCGGGAGTGATTTTCCCCATCTCTGATAGCCAACAGATCAGTCCAGCGCAAGTTGTACCTAAGAAGGGGGCATGACAGTGGTGAAGAATGCAGATAAATTGTCACGACCCCAAATCCTAACAGGTCGTGATGGCGCCTATCGTGAAACTAGGCTAGCCAACCATCACATAACTACACATTTGACCTATTCTAATATTTCAAAAATCAATAATAATTAGCAAACAGAGTATAAAATAATTTCTTTAAGTCTTTATGCCGCAATAATAATCTAATAGTCTAAACAAATCCCTCAAGACTGGAGTCAACCGATCACGAGTATCTAAGAAACAAACTAACTCTGCTAATGTCATAATAATGTCTATGAATCAAATACTAAGTACTAAATGAATAAGGGAAGTGGAGAAGCTGCGGGCGCTGGAAAACTACCTCGAAATCCCAAACGCTGATGATAATGAGCTCGGACGACTACTGCTCTGAACCAGTACCTGGATCTGCACAGAGGGGTGCAGGGAGTAATGATGAGTACGCCAACTCAGTAGTAATGAAAATAAATCACAGTCTAAAGTATATGAACACACATCACAAAAACACCAATCCTCAAAACAGTAAAACATCAAGTCTCAATACAGTATACATAAGTTCGAAAACTAGTTACCATAAAATCCTTTGGAAACAAGTATATTTTCAATATATCTCAGTAATATCAGTTTGAAAAATAAAGTGAATCATAGTCAAAACTCAGTAAAATATCATCATAAAACTGCCCCTCGGGCCATAATCATCACTCGTAACAATTTCCCTCAGCACCTCACCATCACTCAGTATCAGCCCTGTGGGCAACCTCACTGTCACTCATGCCTCCTAATCACTCATCACTCGGCACTCGCGCTCAGTAGGTACCTGCGCTCACTAGGGGTGTGTACAGACTCCGGGGGGCTCCTACAGCCCAAGCGCTATAAACAAGCCAAATCATGGCATCAATCACTCTCAGGCACTCGAACTCTCTCTCATATCATAACATCCTCACAATATTGGCCCTCGGCCTCACTCAGTCAGACACTCTCAGCATGCCATTCGGGCCATAAATAAAATGGGGTTCTCGGCTCAAAATAGTATCTCATTTCAAGAAATATTAATATTATCAAATAAGAGTGTCAACAATTTCACAAGAAAGACTGAGTGTAAAATCATAGTTTCAAAGTGAGGAATATCAGTAAAAAATCCGTCAAGGGGTTAAAACAGATCGACACTAGGCCCCAAACATGGCTTACAACCCAAGTATAACAAAACATAGTAATACTAATAACCATATGCTTAAAAAGCGGTTTCGCACCTCAATAGCTGCCTAAAAAGATATATTTTTCCAAATTTCCAATTCGTGCGCAACCCACACTCGTCATCCAGTGTGTGTGTCACTCCAAATCCGTAAAAGGATGTAAAGTCTGGGGTTTCATACCCTCAGGACAGGATTTAAAGACATTACTTACCTCAAACTATCCCGAAAAACTACTCTGCAACTCGCTTGCCTCTCGAATCAACTTCCGAGTGCTCCAAATCTATAAAGATCATATCTTTCTCATCAAATTATGCTAAGGGAATGAATTCCAATTGAAAAATACCAATTTTAGAACAAAACCCGAAATTAGCCAAAACCCGACCCCCGAGCCCGCATCTCGGAACTCAATAAATTTTATACCAAAATGTTCTTCATTGTCTCACGAGTCCGTACATATAAAGAAATATAAAATCGGAGTTCGTTTGACCCCTCAAATCATCCCCTAAAGGTCTCATAATCTCAAGCCCTAATTCTATCTTTTTCTACTGATTTCATAAATTAAACGATGATAATTTGATCCTTAATCACACATAATCGAGTTTTAGGGTCTAAAATCCTTACCTCAATGAAGAACAATGATTTCCTCTCTTAAAAATCACCTCAAAAGCTTCTTCCCGTTCAAAAATGGTGGAAAAGTGGGTTATGGTCGCGAATGGGCTATTTAAATACACTGCCCATTTGGGACTTACTCAGTGCGTTCGCGTGAGGAGCGACGCAATCGCATAGCACATACCACGCTCCCCCACGCGATCGCAGCCCACACCTTATGCGTTTGCACAAGAGCCCACGCGATCGCACAACTCTCATTTCCCTCAACATGCGATCGCGGGCCCACAAAGGCGATCGCATAGAACAAAACTTGCTACCTCACAACTAGCCTATACGATCGCACACATCACCCCGCGATCACATAGAAGAATTTCACACCTGCAACACACCAGCAAAACAACTATTTTTCTAAGTCCAAAAGTGCCCGTTAACCCTCGAAATCAATCCCGAGCCCCTAGGGACCCCAACCAACTTCCAACACATCATAAATAATCATTCGAACTTAGTTGCACTCTCGGAACACCAAAAATAACATCAAAACACCAAAATCACATCAGATTCAAGCCTAAGAACTTTAAAATTTCTAAAATCCACCAACGATGCCGAAACTATCCAAAACACATCTGATTGACCTGAAATTTTGTAGACATATCCAACCTAACTAACTTTCGCCGACCAAAAATCACCAAAAACTAACTTTCGCCAATTCAAGCCTAATTCTACACCGGACATCACAAAATTATTCCGAACACACTCCTTAGTCTCAAATCACCTAACGAAGCTATCAGAGCCATAAAATCCGCATTCCGAGGTCGTTTACCAATAAGTCAACTCTCAGTTGACTTCTTATACTTTAAGGCTCTTCTTAAAGACTAAGTGACTAAATTCACTACAACCATTCTGATTTCGAGCCTACCAGTACTAACACATCATAAACAGTATAAACAACCTATGACAAGGCAATAACAGTAATTATAATGCAAGTTCTATATAACGACCGACCGGGTCGTTACATAAATGAATTGATCCCAACAAAAACAATCACTGGGTGGCGAATGTGCATTGATTATAGAAGGCTGAATGATGCAACTAGGAAAGACCACTTCCCACTTCCCTTCATTGATCAGATGCTCAAGAAAGTGGCTAGACATGGATGTTACTATTTCTTGGATGGGTACTCAAGCTACAATTAAATACCCATTTCCTCAAAGATGTTGGAAAGACTATGTTCACTTATCCGTCGGGTATTTTTTCTTATATGAGGATGTCATTTAGGTTGTGTAACCGACCACTTTTCATAGGTGCGTGATGTATATATTCTCAGATCTAAACAAAGAGTGTCGAGAGGTATTCATGGATGATTTTGCTCTATTTGGTGATGATTGTTTGAAAATTTTTGAGCTGGTACTTGAACATTGTGAAGCCACTCACCTGGTTCTTAACTGGCAGAAGTGCCACTTCATGGTGAAAGAAGGAATTGTTTTGGCCCAAAAAGTGATTACATATGGAATTGAACAGATCAAAGGTTGATGTAATTTCTATACATTCTCCACCGACTTCTATGAAGAGTATAAGGAGTTTCTTGGGACATGCTTGGTTCTATAGAAGGTTCATATTCTATAAGGAGTTTCTTGGGACATGCTTGATTAGATGCTCGAGAAAGTGGTTGGACATAGTTGTTACTGTTTCTTGGATGGGTACTCAGGATAAAATTAGATACCCATTTCCTCAGAAGATTTTGAGAAGACTACGTTCACTTGCCCGTCGAGTATTTTTGCTTATATGAGGATGTCATTTAGGTTGTGTAATGCACCAGCCACTTTTCATAGGTGCATGATGTATATATTATCAAATCTAAATAGAGAGTGTCGAGAGGTATTCATGGATGATTTTACTCTGTTTGGTGATGCTTTTGATGATCGTTTAAAAAATTTGGAGCTGGTGTTTCAACATTGCGAAGCCACTCACATGGCTCTTAACTGGAATAAGTGCCACTTCATGGTGAAAGAGGGAATTGTTTTGGGACACAAAGTGATTGCATATGGTATGGAACATAGCAACTGTTGATGTAATTGCTAGACTTTATCCACCGACTTCTACGAAGAGCATAACGAGTTTCTTGGGGCATGCTTGGTTTTAGGGAAATACTTATGAGTGCTCATATTATGGTGACACCTGACTGGAGCCAGCCATTTGAAATAATGTATTATGCTAGTAAT
Organism: Nicotiana paniculata; assembly: GCA_005239505.1. Taxonomy (NCBI): domain Eukaryota; kingdom Viridiplantae; phylum Streptophyta; class Magnoliopsida; order Solanales; family Solanaceae; genus Nicotiana; species Nicotiana paniculata. Next base: position 27,669 of record ML307096.1, on the reverse strand, counting down.
GTAGTTGTGTTGGCAGTTCTGGGGAAAAGAAAATATAAGATGTTTAAGCACATCTACTGTGCAAGCAGGATGTTGAATAATGCTCAAGTCAACTATGCTACTACTGAGAAAGAGTTCTTTGTTGTGGTCTTTGATTTTGACAAGTTTAGATCATATCTTGCGAGGAGTAAAGTGATTGTGCATACTAATCACTCAGCCTAGAAATATTTGTTGAGTAAGAAGGAGTCCAAGCCGTATCTGATGTGGTGGGTGTTGTTGCTCCAGGAGTTTGACTTAGAGATTAAAGATAGGAAGGGAATAGAAAATAAAGTCGCAGATCATCTATCTCGACTTGAGAGACCTCCGGTTGAGATAGTGAAATAAGGAAAGAGATCCCTAATGAGCATATTTTCTCCATTGACGCAGTCGCTGAAAGACCGCCTTGCTATGCTGATGTAGCCAACTTTTTGGTTGGTGTATGGTTTCCACATGACCTCTCTCATTGGAATGACCTTTTCTTGTTTAAACAGTGTACAAATGGTGTGAGTCGAAGATGTGTTCCTGAAGGAGAGATTGCACGCATTCTGTCTCATTGACATGATGAAGCAGCTGGAGGACACCATGGTGGAAACCGCACTATAAAAAAGGTCATTAAGTCATTTTCTATTGTTCTACTTTGTATAAAGGTGCACGGGCGTATGTAGCTTCTTGTAACAAGTGTCAAGGGTCAGGTAACATTAGCAAGAGGGATGGAATACCTCTGAACTCCATTCTGGTATGTGAAAATTTTGATGTGTGGGCCATTGAATTGATGGGCATGTTCCCATTGTCACATTCTTATGAGTATATCCTAGTAGCCATTGAATACGTCTCTAAATGGGTCGAAGCAACCCCTACTAGGACCAATGATGTTAGGGTGGTGTGTGAGTTCTTACGGAAGAACATATTTACCTGCTTTGGGACACCTCGAGTGATTATCAGTGACAATGGGTCACACTTTGTGAATAACCAGTTTGTTGCATTGCTATCCAAGTATGGGGTCACACATAAAATAGGAACCATGTACCACACCCAAACTAGTGGGCAAGTTGAAGTGGCTAATCGTGAGTTAAGAGAATTGTTGAAAAGACGGTTAGTGCTTCTCGTAAAGTTTGGTCTATAAAATTGGATGAAGCTCTATGGGCGTACAAAACTGTATTTAAAACAACTATAGGTACTTCACCATTCATTAGTGATGAAAAATCGTGTCACCTACCTGTTTAGATAGAACACAAAGCTTATTGAGAAATTAAGTTGCTTAATCTTGATCATAGTCTTGCGGATGAACACATGTTAGCGTAGATGAATGAATTGGAGGAGTTTAGACTGTGCGCAGATGAAAGGACGCGAATTATTAAGGAGAAGACAAAGAGGTGGCATGATCGGCTAATTAATCCAAAGGAATTTCATAAAGGGACAAAGTATTGCTATACAATAGTAGACTAAGGTTGTTCCATAAAAAATTCAAGTCAAGATGTACAGGTCCGTATGTGGTGAAACATCACTTACCGTATGGAGAAATTGAGATCCAAGACAAGGAAGGGAATGAAAGCTTTAAAGTGAATAAGCACAAGTTGAAATCGTACCTTATTGAAGTATTTGAAAAGCAATCATCTAGCATTATGATCAAATGAGCCTAAGTGACTGAGTCAAGCTGACGACTATAACTCAAAACTACTTCTAACCATGTTTCTTGCTTTGTAGAGTAGAGTAATGTTAGTGTAGAGTAGGACTACTAATGTTTAAGAGTTTTGATATTTGTTTGGACATGTATGAGCATGAATTATACACAAAATAAGTACATAATAGAGCAGGGGTGTAACCCGTGATTTAAGAAAAGCAAAAAAGAGTCAAAGATTGAGAAAAATACACTAGAACACCGCATGGAGCGCTGGGAGGCACAACGCGCTAGTACTGATGCAAAAACCTGACGAAAATCAGGCTCCACGTTGTGTGGGGATCCACACCCTGCGACGTAGTTGTGCAAGTTTTTGGCCAGAATAATTTAAAAAAAAAATGACCAGTTATTCTGCTTAACCCGACCCCCATCCCTCTTTTCCCCTATTCCCTTCTTTTTTTCTCTCTCATTCCTCTCTCGCCCATTCCCTAATTCCGCACTTCTCTTGAAAATTCTTCTCCACACAAATCCTACCATCTTCATCAGGCATTTAAGGTAAGTTCTTATCTCTCTTTTCCACCCCATTTTGTGTATTTATTTGTAGTATTTAGATAGTTTTATTTTAATTTAACCTAACCCTAGGTAGTTGTAGTTTTGACAAATTTTGTTAGTTATTTCACTTAATATGGCAGAAACATGCTTTGATTTTTGGGATTTTCGTTGTTATTAAGCTTGTGGATAATTTTTGGTGTGTTTTGATGGTATTGGAATTATTTTGTGATAAAGCTTGGTGGGGTGCCTATATGGCCGAATTTTGGTGAGTTTTGTGTAATTCGTGTGCACGTGGTGGTATTACGAAGATGTGGCGGTGTTGTGGTTGTGTTGAGTGGTTTAATTGATTGATATGTGTGGTGGTTTTCGCCTATTGCAAATTGAAGTGATGAGTTGAAACTAGTATCTAACATGTGCTTGATAAAATGCTCCAATGACATAAAGTGTATATTTTGTTACAAGTATGGAGGATAGTTGCTTTGTAATGAGGAGAATACAAATGATGAGTATGGCGTCCATCCAGGGTTCTTCTACGACTGATTAATGCCAAGATTATGCCTACCTAGAGCGACACTGATGTCTCAAGGGTGATGGTGTGTCTGATCTACGCCTTCTTGACTAGGATGAGATTCGATCTTGTAAAAATCATGTTGGAGCACATAGCGAGAGTGCGACTATTTGGGGTATGACGCCTATATTATTCGATTATTATCACTCGGTTGTTGTAGGCACACCATGTGGAGGAGGAATTTCATTATGGCTGGACGATCTCGCTGTCGCACCCTATTAAGGCCTTTGATGTTATGGTAGTGATAGACCCTCATGCTGCTGGTGTTACTATGAATCAAAGGCTGCTCCATGTAGAGGAGACACTGCAGCTGATCTTTGCTGATATGCGCCTTCAATGATAGGGGGAGACGGACTTGGCTGAGCTACAACGGGATCATCTCTTCTCTGCTATTACTCAGCTGTGGTTGGGTCTTGCTGAGGGGGGATAACTACCACCTGATGAGGATGTGAACTCTATCCCTTTGGATGATGAGGAGTACTTGCCACCTTTTAGGTTGCTGATGATGATTAGGCCAAGGGCCTCAGGGAGTCACATTTTCACTCTTATTTCTACTGCTTTGCATTGGGGACAAAGGAATCTCTTAACCGTGGAGGTGAGGTGCTCCTATTTTCTTATATTTGTTTGTTTTCTATTTTCCATTTGGATTTACTTGATTCCTTTCTTGCTTTATTAGATGATGTGGACTGTAATTATAATTCTGAATTCTATTCGACATGTAATGGTTAGTAATTATAATTGTTTAGTTTCAACTCTTCCCGACGATGAATTTCATCGATTGGCTTCTTAAGGGATTTGAAGTCGAACGAGGAAAATACAGAAAACAAATTAAAAAAATTGAAAACCCAAAAATATTTCTTTATTTATATTTTAGTTCTTAGACAGAGTAATAAATTTCCCTTAGTTTTTCTTTGCCCCGCGATTCTCTTTCAAGGGTTTTACTTGAACCGGGTGTAGTTAGTTATTTTATTTTTATAGGGATACAAATAAAATTCATGGGTCATTATGCTAATTGGGAGGAGATTTCCTTGACTGCGTATTCCTTGAGAGTGATGAGTGTCTTAGTTGTGACACATATGCTCAGTTCTTGATGAGTACCTTAATTTGTTTGATCTCGACTATGCTTAACTGCTTTGACTAGAGTGTTGGGATAGATCCGATCCTAAGTGAGTTATGTTCCATGGTGTGAGTGAGGTTTTCATTGATATTATGTGCATTTCAGTTGATGTCTAGAACTTGCCTCGTGTGTTAACAAAGCAAAATGACACTCTTGTTCAGTATAGGGAGTGATATAGACATTTCTTTGTTGAGCCAATTATATGACCGTGACCCGCCTAATTTTTGTGTATCCTAGTTATCCCCTCTGAGCTTGTAGTCTTATTTTCTTTGGCAACCACACTACACGCCTGACCCCTTTATTTTGAATTGACTATATGTTTGAATCTTGTATCTCTCTTGAGTACTTGAAGTTGTGATGAGCTTATTAAAAGTTAAGTTGAGGTATGGTCCGGACTTTTGAGTGGAACTTAGAATGATAAGAGAAAGGTGCACCGCTTTGACAAAAGTGAGAGCCACTTGAAGGGAATTGAAAAGAAAAAATTAGAGGAAAAAAATAGTGTTTGTATGTATTTTGTGAAAAATATATTCCTTGCTAGTGGTAGCTCTTGATATATTTGTGCTTAAAGAAATTGGGAGTTAATGTTATTATGATGTAAAGGTTAAGGTTTGGTTCAACATAAGTATGGGATTTAGAATGTGAATTTGTATGTATTAAAGTGCTCAAGGAGGTATAGTCACTATTATCCAAATGTATTTTATCCTCCCCGCAGCCTATGTTACAAACAACATAAAGTCCTACTTGATCTTTGATTGAATGAGCTCAATTAGTAGAGTATTACACTACGATCAAGCCTATCGTGCATTTTCTGTGGCATATTACTTTTAATTTTGAGAGTGAGTGAATTCTTTCTATCTTGAGTTCCTATTTGTTCTTGAATATTATTGTGTGTGGAACTACTCTCTATTTTTTGTATGAGGGTGCATGACTTGAGAAGAAAAGGTAATGACTCTGGCCTCTGTGTTAGACTAAGTGAGCAGGTTATGAAAAATTTGTGGTTCTTTTGAGGCTAGGATGCTATCATAGGGTGCTCAGTCTGCTTTAGATATTCTTGGCATGATGAGTTACGGAAGTTATTTTATAAAAATGTCGTCTTCATGTGAAGTGTAGTTTGATTGCTCGAGAACGAGCAATGGTTTAAGTATGAGGTGTCGATGGTAGGATAAAAGCCCATTTTTAGCTGTAGTTTGCACTTTAATTACTGCATTTTATGTGTATTTGAGCTTTAACGATAGTGAATATTATGTATTTTTATGCCTTGCAGGAAGTGATTCCAAATTAAAAAGATCATGTGGAGCTCAATCGAACAATTTTGAGCTTTGAAATCTTAGTAAAAGCCCAAGAAATTAAATCGAAATCGCGTTCCGGAGTCGAGGACCAAGTCTGGATGTCAAAAAGTAGAAAAAAAAAAGAGAAATAGACACTACTGTACCACATGGGGCGCCGCTAGGCGCGGCGTGGCAGTGTAAATTGGGATTGTCAGACAGTTGACATAATCTCTGATAATTCCCACAAGCGCACCACATGGTGCGACACGCCTATGCATTTTTCTCAAAGTATTTTCCTTTTTCGGCTTGGTCAGGTTATTTTCGTCTGGACCCACTTCTACACGGTATAAATACACTAAAAACATATTTTTGAAGGGACGTTTGACTACGACGGATTTGAAAAGCAACTAACGCAAGAAGACACACGAATTCATCAAAATTTCAACCAACAATCGATGCAATATGGAAGTTTGTATCGAATAATTAGCATTGATATTTTCTACATTTTAAACCCCTTTTTAGATGAATTTTTCCATTGCCACGGAGTAATTTCCCTTAGGGTGTTGACATATATGGTTCGATAATTTTATTAGGGATCCGAATTGTGACAATTGTTTAAATTAATTGATGGAGTTTTAAATCGTATTTGTGAAGTTATTTATTATTTTTCTTAATCGAAAGAGGAGCTTTGTATTGAATTTCTTTACATCTTATGTTCTAGTTTAAATTTGTGATTCAACTAGGAAATCAAAATAACCTCTTGATTTATTAATCGAACTAGAAAATAGGAAAATACTCGTGAGAAGTTACCCTTTAGACTAAAACCATCCTTTTATTCGTTGAAATTGTCCACCATGCTTCAATTGGATTAAATACTGAAATTAACGTTTAATCGAAAGAGGAACATTAACTGCAAGTGTAATCTAATTATTTGTTAAATTCGTGAGAATCAAAAATATTATAGAGTTAACTAATTCAAGAATTGGATCCCGGGACAATTGTCTTGCATCTGTCTAGTCAATTACCCTTATTTCTCTCACTGATATCTCTTTGTTGCTCAACTATTGTTTTTTGTGATCAACTGATAATTGCTGAATTTTAGTGGTTAATCGTAGTTGATAATAATTAAATCATGTGTTAATTTTTCTGGATAGTGATTAATTAAAGATTATTCAAACACTTTTTACATCCAATCCCCGTGGAGACGCTAATTTAACTATACTATCTTTGACTAGCGAGCATAAATTTTGTGTTGTGTTTTGCACTCGTCAAGGGCTAGTATGAATATTCTCATTGTCAATTTATCTACGAATAAAATGACAAACCACTTCAATGTGTTTGATTCTTTCATGAAAGATTGGATTCTTTGCTATGTGCAATACTGCTTGACTGTCAAAATAAAGATAAATAGGGGAAGTGGAAGTCACTCCCAAACTAGATAAAATTTCCTTCAACCATTTCAGCTCACAGATTGTCATTGTCATAGAATGATCTTTAGCCTCTGCAGATGATTGAGAGACGGTATATTGCTTCTTAGTCTTCCAAGAATAGGTGATTCACACATCAAGATAAACCAACATATGAGCGAGCATTGAGTCAAGGGACAACCAGCACAATCGGAGTCACACCGTCCATAGAGACGTAGATCATATTTGCTTTTCAGTAAAATACCTTGTCCTGAATTCCTTTTCAAGTAGCGAACAACCCATAAAGTTGCATCTCAATGCTCCTCTTTTGGTTGATGCATGAACTGAGATAAAATATGAACACTGCAGGACAGTTCCGACTGAGTGAAGCACAGATGAATAAGTCGTCCTATCAAACGACGATAGCGCTCAGGGTCATCACACACCCGTCCACCACCCGCCAATGCTAGCCAATGATTCTGTTCCAAATGTGTTCCCACAAGCTAGGGATGTCTGGGGGGGGGGGGGGGT
>ML307096.1:0-20505 GCA_005239505.1 Nicotiana paniculata | reverse complement strand
TGGGGGGGGGGGGGAGTTACTGGGAGGGTTCCTTAACAGTATGAGTTAAAGGTATTTTTTTGGTACCCTACTAGTATCCCTTCCGGTCCTAAGGGTGTGGTTCTGTTACTTAGGGGTAATTTTAAATTAAATATTAAAACATATATATTTAAATACAAAAAAAAAAAATTTAATGGATGATAAAAATTCAAGTCTATGAAGTGCCTTTTATATTACTTTATTCCATGTAAATATTTGATTTCTAATACAATTTACAAGTAGTTATTTTGTATTTCAATACTTGTAAAATTAAAATTACAATTTTTTTTAATTTATTATATGTCACGTCGTCTTCATGAATTATTTCAGGAAGACCAAAGTTTCTTCTCTCCACTTTAATCCAATATGTCATGTCCTTAGTCTTTGACTAAGTACAAGTGCGACACTTGAAAACTCGCTCAGGATTTTACATAACTTGCTCACGTTCTTGCTATGTCAAGTTAGCCTTACTACACTAAGATCGCTAAAGGAATGTTAGAACACACGAGAATTGCCAAAGGAAGCTTTTGTATTAGAGAACTTGATTATGTTGCTTGATGAACAACAAATGAATGCCCCCCCCCCCCTTTATATACTAGTCTCCTAAGGGCTAGTGTATAAATATTAATTGTTACACAAGTCCTTAATATTTACAAGATAAGGGCTTTCTCTAGAATTCTCTAGAAGCCTAGAAGATTCCAAGGACTTTCCTAGAAAATCCATAAGGATATAGGGTCTTCGTAAGGAAATGTCCATACTTCTCTAGAATCTTATTACAAATGCTAGCCTTCCTCTTATGTAAGCTTACACGTGGCATTAATATATGTCGAATGGTGCCTATGTGGCATGATGACGTGGTGGCTCATCACACTCTCCCCACCTAATATTGCAACGACCGCGGCGCGATGCTGCTGCATAAACTCTCGGATCTTATCTTTGAATTGCCATAAGTCTTCATATCATTCCCACATGGCCTCATCTGGTGATTTCCCTTTCTAGTGGATGAGGAACATAGCGGTGGCTTTTTTCCCTTGTTTTCGCCTGGCCTGGTAATCTATGATAGCCTCAATCTCCTGATCATGCAAGGTGGTGATAGTAATAGGCGCTCGACATGATTGACCCCTACTCGGATCATCTTTATCTTCATGATATGCCTTAAGCATGCTGGCATGGAAGACATGATAGATCTTAAGATACGATGGCATGTCAAGCTTGTATGAGATCTTGCCTACCTTGGCAACAATATTAAATGGCCCCTCATACTTGCGAATCAGATTCTGATGCATGCCCCATAGTTCCTTGAATTGTCTTGGGTTAAACTTCACCATGACCATGTCCCCAACTCTATAGTCCATGGGACACCGCTTACGGTCCGCAAACTTCTTCATATTCTTAGCTGCCCTATCCAAGTAGGACTTAGCAGTGTCAAGCTGCTCCTCCCATATTGTGGCCATATATTAAGCCCCCAAACTCTTTCCCTCGAACGCAGCTGATAATGAATGTGGAGTTTGTGGCTATTGGCATGTGGCTAGCTCAAATGGTGTCCACCTCGTTGACTCACTCCGCTGCAAGTTATAATAGAATTGGGCGATGTCTATGAGCCTTGCCCAATCTTTGTGATGCGCTCTTACATAATGCCTCAAGTATCATTCTAGTAAGGCATTGGCCCGTTCCGTTTTTCCATCCGCTTGTGGGTGGAAACTAGTGGAAAAGTGCAGTTCCGCGGGAAGTATGTCGAACAACTCTCTCCAAAAGTTCCCAGTAAAATGGGGGTCTCTATCACTAATTATATGCCTTGGTAATCCCCAATAATTCACCACGTTCTTAAAGAATAGCTTGGCGACTTCCTGTGCAACCCGGCGAGGCAGGCATAAAGGTGGCATATTTAGAAAATCTATCTACGACCACCATAATAGTACCATAATTGTCGGACTTTGGTAGACAAGTGATAAAGTCCATAGTCACACTCTCCCATGGACGCTCTGCAACTGGTAGTGGCTCCAAAGGTCCTCCGAGCTGTTGTTGTTCAACCTTGTCTTGTTGACAGACAAGACAAGTCTGCAGATAGCACTCTATGTCATCTCGCACGCATGGCCAATAGTAGACTGACTTAACTAAAGACCTAGTGCGGCGTTGATCTGGATGACCAGCCCACATTGTGTCATGACTCTCCCTTATGATCTGCTGTCTAATGTCTCCAAACTTAGGCACGTCAACCCGTGATAAGCAATAGATCGTCTTCTACCTAAAAATGTCTTGTGTTGCCCTGGTTAGCTAAATCGATAAGTTGGTTGGATGCTGGATCATGTTGCATGCCTTCTTTTATAGCCTCACGAATGTCCCAACTTTCTGAAGCAATTGCAGCAAGCTCAACTTTTTGGCTAAAGGCATCGGATATAACATTACCTTTTCCCGACTTGTATTCCAGCACATAATCAAACTCGGCCAAGAAATCCTTCCATCTAGCCTATTTTGGTGTGAGCTTCTTCTGCGTCTGAAAGTAGCTAGTAGCCACATTTTCAATCTTGACCACGAACCTCGATCCGAGCAAATAATGTTACCATGTACGGAGGCAATGCACAATGGCAGTCATTTCCTTCTCTTGCACCTTGTAACGCTGCTTTGTCTCATTTAACTTGCGGCTCTGAAATGCTATGGGATCTTATCCTACATCAGGACAACCCCAATGGAAAAGTTTGAGGCATCTATATGCACCCCAAATGTCTTGGAAAAGTAGGTAATGCCAAGACTGGATCCTCTATTACAACTGCCTTGAGGTCTTCAAACACCTTTTGGCAAGGCTCCGTCCAAACCTATGGCTTATTCTTCTTTAGTAACTCAGTCAATGGTGCAGCCTTTGCGGAGTAGCCACTGATGAACTGGCAATAGTAGTTAGTAAGGCCAATGAAGGATCTCAACTCATTTACCTTCATAGGTGCCTCCCACTCTTGGATAGCTTGTACTTCAACCTCGTCCATGCGTAGCTCATCATTGCTAATCACATGGCCTAAGAAGTGCACCTTTCATTGTGCAAACTCGCATTTCTCCCTCTTGATGTATAGCTTGTTCTCCTGCAAGACTTGGAAAATCTTCCTTAAGTGCTCCATTTGACCTTCCAATGTGTTGTTGTAGATGACTATGTCGTCTAGGTAGAATACCACGAACCGATCAAAGTAGGGATGGAAAATCTTTTTCATAACGGTGAAAAACATGGCCGGTGCATTCGTTAAACCGAAGGGCATTAACAACCACTCAAAGAATCCATATCTCGCCACACATGTTGTCTTTGGCTCATCCTCTTATGCAATGCGAACCCTGGTAGTAGCCCTTCCGAAGATCCACCTTGGTAAAGTACTTAGCTTGCCCAAGTCTATCGAACAAGTCAGCAATGAAAGGTGCCTTTGATGGGCGAATGTGACCAGCATCCAGCAACTCTTTCAATTGTTTCCTGAGCTCCTCTAGCTCGGGCGGTGCCATACGATATGGGGCGAATGCGGGTGGCTTAACTCCTGGATCCAACTCAATCTTGTGATCCACCTATCGCATAGGCGGCCAGTGCTTAGGCAACTCCTCGGGCATGACATCTTTGTTTTCCTCAAGAAACTTCTTTATGAAAGGCATCAGTATCTCTTGAAAACTATTGTCCTCTTCTAGACTTGTAATGGTTTCCACGAACATTGGCTCCCCCTTCTTGACCCCCTTGACAAACTGCATGGCTCATAGTTGTGCTTGGATCTATCCGTGTGGCATAGTCACTGTAGGTACCATGCAAGCTCATTCTCGCTCCATAACCAAGAGACGATGGAGGTAGGGGTCGATCAAAGTATGACAATGTCTGAAGAACTCTTTCCCCAGTATGATGTCAAAGATATCCATAGCGGTTATGGTAAATTTTTTCATACCTTTCCAAGTTCCCAATTTGACACCAACTCCATTAGCTACCCCACGAGCATTTTGTACCTTGGTATTCACGGTCTTGACGCGAGAGTTGGTTGGAGCAAGCTTCAATTGTAATCTCTTTGCGGTAGCCTCATCCATGAAATTATGAGTTTCTCCAATATCCACCATTGCACGAGCGGGCTTGTTGTTGATGGTGAGATCCATGTACTGATTTCCATTCTCGGTAGGTTGGATAGTTTGATTTGTGACAGCACCACATAATCCGATCATACCCAACTATGAGGTTTCCAAACTCTCTCCTTGCGACTGATCCTTCCATTCACGGACAATGGCACTGAGGTTCTTTAGGTTGGTACAGTTCCTGAAATTGTGCGGCCCTCCGCATATGTCGCATCCCTTCTTCTCGGCATGTGCCTTCTTCTCGGCGTAGCCTTGCCGGCTACTCGACTTTTTGGAATCTTCAGTCTTGTAGTATTGTTGTTGTTTCTCATTGCCTTTGCCACAGTTTCCTCAGCCTTTGACATTGTTAATCTTTGACTCCTTGCCTTTGCCTTTGTCGTGCTTGTAATGCCTGAAATACATCAATGATTCAGCCTCCACTACGGCGTGGCCTATATCCGCGACTTATCGGCGTTGCAACTCTTGTTTAGCCCAATTTTGCAACCCATCCATGAAGTGGAACAACAAGTCATCATTGGTCAGGTTGGGAATTTGAAGCATAAGGGTAGTGAATTAGTTGACATAGTCACGTATGCTCCCTGTTTGCTTCAACTCCCTAAGCTTGTGCCTTGCCTAGTACAAGACATTGTTTGGAAAAAATTGTCGCTTGAACTCATCTTTGAAATGATCCCACGCGCTAATAGTACATAGACCTTTATCCACGTCGGCCATCTTCTTTCTCCACCATAGCATGGCAGCCTCTGAGAGGTACAACAATGCAGTGTTGATCATGGCCTCGTTGTCCCTCACTTTTCTATGCTTGAAGTAGTTCTCCAAGTGCCAAAAGAAGTTTTCCACTTCTTGTGACTCATGAACACCTTTGAACACTGGGGGTTCGGGATCCTCGATCTTGACCTCCCTCGTCACCACAACATTGTTGGCTGCCTCGGTCACGCCACAATTGACATGCTCCTCGAGTGACTCTATCTGTGCCTTCACAGCATCGATAGTACTTAAATCCTCCATGAGTATGCACTTTAAGGCAGTGATATCTTGCCTTAGTTCCATCTCGATCTGTGTACGTTCCTCCAACTCATTTCAGATACTCTCAATCTCTTCAAGAGTGTTCCCCTCCAGAACGCTAAGGGTGCCTTCCATCTTACCCAAACATTGGCCAAAGATCTCCATGGTGTCCATCCCCGCGTTCATCTTCATCACCCACTCTTTACCGAGCGAGACATCCTAGGGAAGGACCTCCAATTCATCCCTGCTCGCCTTAGTGGTAGATGGTTCTTGGGACGTAAGCCCTTTGTTTGACACAACCTCGGGTGGCACTTCCTGGCTCTTGTTGGTGGCATTCTTCTTTTTGGTACGGTCGCTCTTGCCAGCAGGATCCTGGATGACGTTGGCTTGGGTGTTGGTAGCATTAATTTCTCTGTCGTTTGCCATTTCCGTAGTTGCAACCTGGCTCTAATACTATGTTGTCACATCCTTAGTCATTGAGTAAGTACATGTGTAACACTTGACAACTCACTCATGATTTTGCACAACTTGCTCACGTTCTTGCTATGCCAAGTCAGCCTTACTACATTAAAGATCGCTAATGGAATGTTAGAACACACGAAAATTTCCAAAGAAAGCTTTTGTATTAGAGAACTTGATTGTTTTGATTGATGAATTACAAATAAATGCCCTCCTTTATATACTAGTCTCCTAGGGGCTAGTGTGTAAATATTAATTGTTACATAAGTCCTTAATATTTACAAGATAAGGGCTTTCTCTAGAATTCTCTACAAGCCTAGAAGATTCCAAGGATTTTCCTAGCAAATCCATAAGGATCTAGGATCTTCCTAAGGAAATGTCCATACTTCTCTAGAATCTTCTCACAAATGCTGGCCTTCCTCTTATGTAAGCTTCCACATGGCATTAATATATGCCAAATGGCGCCTATGTGGCATGATAATGTGGCGGATCATCACAAACCTCTATTGACATTGTGTTGCACTGAAAGAGCTTTCGGAACCTACTGATGAAGCTTGAATAATTATCACATCTCGGTCTATTCTTAAAAGAATCAAAGATGATTGTTCATTCATTCTCCAATATTAAAATTAGAAAGTCTTCATTCCCTTCAATATTGCAAATATCAATAATTCCTGCAAGTAAATAAACATCAACCTCGATGATTTGTGAAGATTGCAATTGACTAATCATTTGACGAATAGCACCAAAAGGTCTTTTTGCAGAAATCTTTTTACCTTCAATTGGTTCTCTAGTGGGAGGTAACGGAACATTAGCTTCAAACTGATCTTGACTCTGAGTTGGAGCTGCAGGAGCAGGATTACTAGGTGTTTCATCTAAGTTCTCTTCTTCCTCACTAAGAAAATCAAAATTACCATACTATGCTTGTAGTGTCTCGTGATATAGTGGTTGATAATTAACATTAACATCGTGATATTCAGGCATTTCATTTACGTGAGTGAAGTCGTCAACATGAGTAGGAGTACTAGAGCTAGTATTACCCTTAGTCAATATTTTAAACATGTTTGTTACTAGTTTAGGATTCACTTCTATTAATTAATAATTAAAACAAAAATAAATAGAAACAGTACTATAGAAAAAATAAATGAAAAAAAAATTAATAAGAGTTGGAATGAATGTACCAAATATTGACGTATAATTGATGTCGATGGAATAAAATTGCTCCAATTAGTAGTGTAGTGCCAAGAAACAAAATACGCCACTGAATACTTGATGTTGATGCTTAAAAAGTTATACCAAAATAATTGAGTGCTATAAACGTTAAGTGCAATTAGATATAGAGAGATAAATAATTAGAGAGATATGAGAGTTTTTGAATTAAAATTGAAAGGATGAATGGGGTATTTATAATTTTAAGATAAAGCCAAAATATATTTGAACAAACTTAGGGGTTAAAACATAAAATAGGGGGTAGAGGGGATAGGGGGAGGGGGGCTTGGAAGGCAAAAATAGCCACTACCAACGGCTATTTATTTCAAAAATAGCTATTGGCTAATGGTACAAAAACGACCAAAAACATATTTTAAAAAATATTTGGGTATCGGTAGGGTACCTTAAGGATACTTCTGGTACTAGTACTAAGGGTACTATTTTGGGGTACCGGTACGGTACCTTAAGGGTACTTTCGGTATTGGTACTAAGGGTACGGGTACCCTACCTTTATCCATACGCTTCACTAAAATTCCTCACCCCACCCCCCAATCGGAGTGGTAAGGTCCGGTACCGTTAGCGGTACTTAAGGGTACGGGTACTGGTATTACCCTATCCTTAGACAGTCCTACCACAATCTTAGCACCTAATAACCCTTCTAGGATAATATCCAAGGCATACTTTTGTTGGTTCAAGAAGGTGCCTTCTGAATTTTTGGAGACTTCCACTCCAGAAAATATTTAAATCTACCCAAATCCTTCATGTGACAACACTTCCCCAAATATGCTTTGAAGCCTCGGGCTCATTTCCAGAGATAATCAGATCATCAACATTCCCGAGGACATTTACTCGAACTTCACCCTTTTCAGAGTAAAAAGAGGGTAATCAAATTAAGAATGCTTGAACCCATAGTCCTTCAAGGCAACCGGAATCTTAGAATACCAACACATTGGTGCTTGCTTTAACCCATAAAGGGACTTCTGAAGTCTGCACATTTTTTCTGGACTTGCAACTCGAAACCAAGGAGGCGATTTCATATACACCTCCTCTTGAAGATCCCCATGCAGGAAGGCATTATCCTGCACTATGTACATCCATTTGATGTAACTCCCAATTCTTTGTTGTTGTTACAACAAAAAATATGCCTACGGTCACCATCTTTGCCACTGGGGAAAACATTTCATTATAGTTGATCCTATTTACTTAATGATTTCCAAAAATAACTGGTCGGGCCATGTGTTGCTCAATTGTTCCATCAAAGTTGTACTGTTATCTTGTAAACTCACCTGTAATCGAGAGCTTTTTTGTTAGGAGGCAGATCCTCTATTACCCATGTTCCTTTATTCTATAACGCTTGTATTTTTAATCTCATTGCTTCTCTCCACTTGTCATCTTTTACTACCTCGGAGAAATAAGTCGGTTCATGAGCAGCAGTGATTGCTGCAAGAAAAACCTTTTGTTGTACAGATAATTTATTGCAATTGAAATATTGTATTAAAGGATAAGGCTTACCTGAGTGATATTGTGAAGTGGATGGAGGACACGATGGACTCAATTTATGGACAAGATTAGTAACATAATTATACAATCGAACCAATTTGTGTTTTTGGCAGTGTACGCGTCCCAACTGCTCCCCCTCTATTATTTAATCTTCCTCAGTTTTGGACCCCATCTCCAGGTGAAAACTTTCCTTTATCCTGGCTTCATGGTGATCCTCCACGTCATGAGCTTGGGCCAATTCACTATCCCCCCTCTCTTTAGACTCCTCATCCTCTCCTAGTTCCTCCACATGCATTTCTTTGTTTTCGTCCATGATCATGTTATATGTGTATAGGGAAAAATATGTTCATATTAAATACTCGTATAATAAGGCGACACGTGGAACCGAATACAGATGAAGAGCGAGATAGGTGGAAATCAAGTCCAAGGAAAGGATGATGCTAGCGACGGTGCCGGACGAATGGGTAGTTGAGGCATTTACTAAAGGACTGAATCTGAGAAATTCCGACGCTTCCTGAAATTGAAGAAAAGTCTGCTCAAGTTCCAAGCAACAATGTTGGTAGATTTACACAACCACTATGATACAAAGATAAGGATAGAAGACAGCCAGCTTGGTTTCCGGCATCAACCAAGGATCTGGACCAAGAAAAGAATAAGGAAAAGTTGAAGGATGATTTTGACGCAGATCGACGGTCTTCTAAAGGTCGATTTTTGCCCTACGAAAGGGCCGAGGGATGCGGTAGAGGTTTTTGGTCGGCGGAAAGATTCGCTATCGATAAGAATCACAGCCGTAGTAATTGATCATTGTAGGACAAAGAAGTATCAAGCCCCCGGGACTCCACCTACCCCACGCTGTCTGAATAAAATTTCAACGTCAACATAGTGGAATTAGTATCGTCTATTAGGAAAATTACGGAAGACATCTGACTCTATTCAGAGGGATCCTAGTCTATGGTGCGAGTACCTTAAGACCAATGGCCACCGAACGGAGGACTGTTGACATCTGTGCAAGGAGGTGGCGATGTTGCTAAAAAATGGCCATCTCAGGGAATTCTTAAGTGATCGAGCTTGGAACAACTACAGTCGCAACCAGATAACGCAGAATCCTCAAAAGCTGGAGAACATCCCCTCGTCTGACGATCAACATGATTTTGGGGGGAACAAAGTTAATGGTATAGCCTTTTCGATAGCAAAAAAGGCGAAGGTATCGGTTACTCACAGTAAGAAATTCTGGGAAGTCACGGAGGACGACATTACCTTCACGGAGGAAGACGCAGATGGACTCCTACTACCCACAACGATGCCCTGGTAATCTCTCTAAATGTCATAGATTTTAAAATTAAACGTGTTTTGGTGGATCTAAAGAGTTCAACCAACATTATCCAATAGGGAGTGATGAAACAAGCCAAGCTAACTGGAAGCATTATTCCGACTACAAAGCTCCTCGTCAGGCTCCATTTAGCAAGCATGACAACCCTAGGGGGAATTTTGTTGCCCACAAATGCCAAAGGGATAATGAAGACGATGCTTTTTGAAGTAGTGAATGGTGATATGGGCTATAATATTATTTTTAGAAGACCTTGGCTACACGAGATGAAGGTTGTGCCTTCAAGATATCATCAACTTCTGAAATTCCTAACTTCGGAGGGAATTAAACAAATAAGAGGAGATCAGCCGATGGAATGGGAGATGAATGTGATCTCAATTTACAGTAGCAAAGGGGAGGAGCATGCGACATAGCAATTACAGGAACCGACACCTACTCCCTAGTCAAGACATATGAACATGGGAGAAGAGTCATCGAAATCTTTTCAGGTACCAAGGTACTTCCATATGCGCGAAGAAACAGACGCAACTAAGTCCACATCGGAAGAACTCGAACAAGTCGCATTGTTTGATGAATTCTTGGAGAGGAAGATCCATTTGGAACAAAACTAAACCCCGAGCTCAAGTCAGGATTTATCGAATTTCGTAAATCTAATGCTAACAGTTGGTCGCATGTGGATATGACAGGTATTTCGCCGGAGGTGGCCGTGCATAAGCTAAACCCGGATCCTGACATCCCTCCGGTAAGATAGAAAAAATACCATATTATCGAGGTTAGAACCAAATTTGTCAAAGAGAGGTAACTCATTTGCTTAATGTTTGTTCAATTCGGGAGGTAAAGTATCCTTACTGGCTAACTAATGTAGTAGTAGTTCCAAAAAAGAATAATAAATTTCGCATGTGTGTAGATTATAAGGATCTAAATAAGGCGTTCCCAAAAGACTCGTTCCCATTGCTAAACATTGATCAAATGATTGATGTGACGGCCGGGCACGAGTTGATGAGTTTCCTTGATGCGTATTCTAGGTACAACCAAATAAAAATGAACCCGGAGGACCAGGAAAAAACATTATTCATAACAAACTTCAGCACATATTGCTATAATGTGATGCCTTTCAGGCTTAAGGACGTCGGATTCACTTATCAGAGACTTGTGAATAAAATGCTTGAATAATAAATAGGGAAAACCATGATATGCTAGTTAAGTCTTTGAACACAAGTGATCATCTAAAACACTTGTAAGAAACCTTTGACATCCTAAAGAAGCACAACATGAAGCTTAACCCCAAAAAGTGCACATTCGGAGTCAGCTCTGGTAAATTCTTAGGGTTCCTGGTGTCGCAAAGGGGGATCAAAGTCAACCCTGATAAAATTACAGACATCGAGGACATTCTTGGCATGCTATCAAGTGTGAAAGAGGTTCAAAATTTGGCCAGAAGGCTGGCAGCTTTAAGCAGATTCATTTCCCCGTCTTCAAAAAAATGTCATGACTTCTTTTCACTTATGAAAAAGAATAACAACTTCGAATGGGCTCCGGAGTGCTAGCAAGCTCTGAAAGATTTGAAGAGGTATTTATCAAGCCCTCAATTATTATCGAAACTGGAAGAAGGTGAGCAATTGTTGATTTACTTAGTGGTCTTTGAGGTAGTGGTAAGTGTCGTTTTATTCTGTGAAGATGAAGATACGCAATCTCCTATCTATTATTAAAGTAAAATTTTGACGGGAGCAGAAACTCGCTATCCACATCCGAAAAAATTGGCCTTAGCTCTCGTAGTCGCCGCTCGAAAGCTTAGGCCTTATTTCTAATGTCATCTGATAGCCATGGTGACAACCTTTCCCCTGTGAAATATCCTTCACAAGCGTGAATGTTTAGGTCAACTGGCCAAATGGGCAGTCGAAATGAGTGAATTTGACACAAAATACAAACCTAGGACTGCGATTAAATCACAAGTTTTGTCCAATTTTGTGGTCGATTTCAATCCTAGACTGCTGCCTTTGACCACCAAAGAAGAAGTGATGGTGTCGAAATCCATATCGGGAGTCTGGACCTTGTTCACCGATGGAGCTTCCAATGTGAAAGGGTTCGGGCTCGGTGTAGTACTAATCACGCCTTCGGGAGAAACCCTAAGGCTAGCCATAAGAACTATTCCTCTGACTAACAATGAAGCCGAGTATGAGGCTTTGATTGCAAGACTCGAGATGGCCCGGGGATCGGACTCCCAGGTCATAGAAATCAAATGTGATTCCCAACTAATAGTAAATTAGGTCTATGGAATTTTCGAAGCCAAAGAGGAACGCATGAAACAATATGTAGCAAACTTCCAGGCTCTGCTTGCACGGTTCAGGGAATGGTTAATTACCTAGATCCCGTGGGAAAAAATGCAGAAGCAAACGCACTAGCCAATATGGGCTCGTCCACGAAAATGAAGGGATTGGAATCTGGTACGGTCGTGCAACTTATGCATTCGGTATTTGATGTGGATGGCTATTATGAAGTAAACGCGACCAACTTGGTTTGGTATTGGAGGAATGAGATCATTGACTATCTCGAGCACGGAAAATTACCCAAAGATCCCAAGGCACCCTAGGTGTTGCGCACTAAAGAAGCACGATACTGCTTCAGGGGGGGAAATTGTATAGAAAACCTTTTCAAGGATCGTTGGCCCGATATTTAGGAGCCTCCAAAGCTAATTACGCCATGAGAGAAGTTCATGAAGGGATCTATGGAAATCACTCGGGTGCGGACTCTTGGTTTTAAATGCGATAAGTGTCAACGACACGCACTGTTGGTTCATCAACCAGCAGAGTTATTGCACTCAATTTTGTCGCCTTGTACATTCATGAAATGGGGGATGGACATAGTTGGTCCACTGCCGTCGGCTCTTGGTAAGGTAAGATTTCTTTTGATTTTAACTGACTACTTCTCTAAGTGGGTAGAAGCAGGTCCTTACCAAAAAATCGGCGAACGCGAAGTGGTAGATTTCCTGTGGGAGAATATAATTTTCAGGTTTGGGGTACCAAAAGAGATAGCCCGTGACAACGAGCCACAATTTATAGGTGAAAAGATCACAAATTCCTTGAAGACCTGAAAATCATAAGAATCACATTGTCACCATATTATTCGAGCGCAAACATCCAAGTGGAGTCGGCAAACAAAGCAATTATTCAGAATCTCAAAAAAAGATTAGAAGTAGCCAAAGGAAAATGGCCCAAAGAGTTACCGGGATTTCTATGGCATATCGATTGACATCCAAATCACAAAAAGGGGAAACACATTTCTCTCTCATATATGGAGCAGAAGCCTTGATCCCGATAGAAGTAGGAGAACTTACCATGAAATACTTCAGGGCGGACGAAAAAGAAAACGAGAAAGCATTGCTTGTCGATTGGAGCTGCTCGACGAATACAGGGACTTGGAAAAAATATAAGGATGGCGGCCCAAAAGAAAAGTATGGAAAGATATTACTACCAAAGAGCCAATCTCCTTTTTTTGCAAAATGGGAGACTTGGTTTTAAGAAAAGTGACTCAAAATACCCGAGAGCTCAATGCAGAAAAGCTAGGTCCAACGAGGGAAGTCCCCTACCAGGTTAACCTGTTACTGCGAAAGGATCATACGAATTGGAAAATCAAGACGGAGTAAAATTTCCAAGCAACTGGAATTTGGCACATCTCAAAAGATATTATTGATGATGAGCACCACTTATACTGAAAGTATGAGCTGCGCCATTTTTCCTTTCGTCAAGTTTTTGTCCCAATTGGCATTTTCTAGAAAGGTTTTTAACGAGGCAGCAACAGAAATCATACTACGAAGTAAGTACCATCAACAAAAATAAGACCATTAAATGACAACACATGGAAACAACAGGCCGCTATGGGATGGTTAAGCAGTCTTTGGCTCAGTAGAAAAGTTCCTAACGGGAAACAAAACTTGCTATCAGACCAAAACCTAACTGACCATTCACGAGTACCACTTTACTTCAAGCTACTGGGGGTGGTTAGGTAATATTTTGCTCAGTAGAAAAGTTCCTAACAGGAAACGAAGCTTGCTGCCGAACTAAAGATTATCGAACCATTCACTAGTGGAACCAGCAAAGGAGCAAGAATTCCAGTGTTCAAATTTCCATTCTTTGCATTTGAACACTAGAGGAGGGGGAATTATATGAGAATATAGCAATATGATTTCCATATAATTAAGACAACGAAATCCGGAAACAAAGAGATATCATGGGGACTGGGGACTGCTCAGTCAGCCCCGCATAAACAAGTTGTACAAATTAGCCACAAGTAATGGCAATTTCTTTGAAGCACGACAAATGCGTATGTACTTCTTTTCAGCACAACGAATGCTTATGTACTTTTCTAAGTGAAAATAATAAAGTGAAATCCTTTTATTTCCATCTTGTTTCTTGTCCAAACGATGAATTAATATTATCATTTGGAAGTTAATCAAGTACTTAAAATAGTTCTGGAATTGAACATGATACGTCCTCTTCAAGAGAACTGTAAACATAAGAGGGCCCTCTCTTATAAAACCCACACAGTGAAGGGTTGATTCTAGAAGAACTTATGCCCAAGACACAATTGATATCCGGGAAAAATACACCCGAAGCCTTGTATAATTAGATGAAAAATAAATTTTGTGCAATGCTTAAACAAAAAGCACTTTTATATACAACAAATGTGCCCAGCAACATAATTCCAAGAAATAGAAAATAAAACAATAGATAAAAAAGAAAGAAAAATCTAAACTACTACATCCTCAGAAGCCGGGGGAAAAGAAGCATTTGTGCCCCAGGAGAAATAGGAGGATCTGCCGCCGGATCAAGATCTTAACCTTTATCATCATCCTTCAAGTTCTTCTTCAGTTCCCGAGAACTCAGAACTGGAACCAGAAGAGTCGGTCTCATCAGGTTGGACGGGGAGACCCCTCCAGGCAGTTAACTCCAGCTCATGGGCCTTGGCGATCTCAACATCGAAGTCATTAACGCGCGCCTTGGCCTCCTCCAAGGTTTTTCTCCTCATGCTGTACATAGAATATGTTTTTTCAAAAGTGAGGGAATCTGCTCAGTGCTGAATCTCTGCCTTAAGTTGGTGAACCTCGGCGGAATGTTTATTCCACTAGGATCTGGCAGCCAGAAGGTTGATGTCGAGATAACGGACAGTGGAGTTAAAATCCTTATTGTGATATGTGACCCTCTTATATGTTTCCTCCATTCTGGCGTGCTTCTCTTAAAAAACAACAACTTCCTCATCAATGGAGTTCAAGGCTGCCTCCAAATTATTTACTCTTACAATAGAGGTTGCATCGCGCTAAACAGCAGCGTGCACAACACATTGGACCTCAGACCACTTTGCCTTGGCCTCTTGAAATTGCATCCTTAACACGGCGGCCTCTTGCATAAGGTTCGTCACCTCTTTCTCGCTTTACTACAACCGAGCCCCTAATTCAACGGCCTCGATAGCTTGCGCATCCAGTTCCGGAATACAAACAGCTATTTGATCTCGCTCGGCCAAAAGTTGATCCATCTTAGATGTGAGTTTTTATTTATCGGGATCTGCCTTTGAAGGACCTCGAAAACAAGAAAATTAGCCCACAAAGCAAAGGTTCAAATAAACAAGACTTCCATGGCAAATTTAGAAAAAATAGTAAAGGAAAAGAGTGACGTACCCCTGCCGCATTGTGCATGGCATTATTTATCATACACTCCCCCGAGAGAGTGTGTATTTTATTCTTATCACTCTCTAGAGCTAGAGACTTCAGATAATTGGCAAGATCCACCGGCCGGGATAGCAGATGGAACTCGGTGGAAATCGAGAGGGAAACATTCCTCCTCCTCTGGGGATCTGCAGAAGGGGGCGAATAATTACGCCCCAAATTCCCATGGATTGGGGACTGGGGAGGAGGGACATCCTCCTCTTGATGGTCCGCGGCCGGCGGAGATGATATAGGAGTTGTCGGAGGAGAAGGCATGGTTGGCAAAGAAGGATATGAAGCTGATGGAGTTGTGGATTGAGAAGAATCTTCGGAAAAAGCAATGCTAGTTACTGGTTGCTCATGTACCGAAGATGGAAGAGGCCTGGTACTTAACCCCACAATACCTGGAGCACGGACACAGGAGTTGGCACACTCCACCCTATCAAATTTCCCCAGAGCGCTTGGGTGTAGTTATCAGTTGGTGTTATTAGCTCAACAAATTGAGCACTTAGTTGAGCTGATGAAGGTCATCGTGTTCTCTGCAGGAAAGAGCCTTCATCATTGGCTTCCCCATCATCATCGATCACCATAGTGGTTCTAGTAGGCTCGAGTGCGACGCTCTTCACCTTTTTATTTTTGCCCTCAGTCGTAGAGGAACGTCGCCTTTTTTGTTGCTTGTTCTCCGATTAGGACTTCGAGAAGAAGCACCTCTACTGGAAGAAGATCCAATGGTACCCGTTTGGGTAAAATCCTCTTACATCAACCTCGCCACCTCTATGGGATCGGCCAAAACGTCCTCTTTAGGGACGATAGCAGAGCCCTACGGTAGACCTGAACTCGATTAAAATAGAAATTAGGCAATTTTCTTATACGCCAAGCAGAAAAAGATTAGTTCAGGAGTCAAATTACGATGATTTTTGTCCTTCCACCCGTATTTAAGGGGCATTTCTTTCCACCATCCAGTCTTGGGCATGGTAATATCTAGAATCTTCTGGACCCACTAGTCCAAGCCTTCAACCCTAGATGGTGTCCACCGAGTTGCTAAAATAGTGAAAAGAGAAGGATTAGTACGTAAAACCCTTACATGAAAGGTGTCAAGTCCCCCGCTCAGTGAGAATAGAACCAAAGTGAAAGGGTACGTGTAAACGTACGTAAAACTATTTTCGGAAAGGTTACCTATTTTTCTAGATCGGGAGCGATGATGTTT
Organism: Nicotiana paniculata; assembly: GCA_005239505.1. Taxonomy (NCBI): domain Eukaryota; kingdom Viridiplantae; phylum Streptophyta; class Magnoliopsida; order Solanales; family Solanaceae; genus Nicotiana; species Nicotiana paniculata. The sequence continues at coordinate 4,008 of ML307096.1, read as the reverse complement.
AAGTCATGGCAACCACAATCTTCCTTCACAACAAGGATTATAGAAAGACGGATGGAAGAAGGATATACACCAACGGCCCATGTGCGGGAGTTAGCAGAAGGGAACTTCTCTTCGGAGTCCTTAGCCGTAGTAAACTTTGTGGGAATAATGGTGCTCACCGTAGGAGGAGAAACATCATTAGTATTTTCCTCTTTTTTTAAAGAACTGGAGTTTTTTGAAAAAGCGGCCATAGTTAACAGAAAGAAGTAACGGTTTCTCTAAAGAAGGTTAAAGAAAGTTGAAAGCAAGGATGAGTTGAGTTTGAGAAAGTTCGAAGAATTGTGAAGTGTAAAAGAAGAAGATTGAAGTGTATAAGTAAAGGAATAGGCGACTAAAATCATGGCCATGATCACCTCAAGAACCAGCGGAAGTATTGGTGAATCGTGGGATGATGCGTGTGTATTGGTAAAAAAGAGTTTCACACGTAAGCCAGCTTTTGACAACTCAGCCAGTTACGTGGACACATGAGAACGCGACAGCTGGATGTGATTCTTTGAAGAGGTACGGAACAAAGAGGCACGATTCAATAAAACCTCGATCTTATCATCCATGGGAAATGCAACCTGATCAAAACAGGGAAGAGGTACGATCAGAATGAATCTAGACAAATCTACGGGAAGATTCAAGGGCTCACAATTGAATACTCGAACGTTATGTAACTGTACCCCAATTACCGTTATCCTTTGTAACACCTCATTAATGTCATAATTAGTCATTAATGAGCAACCATAGCAAGAGTTGTATGTTATATCAAGGAATCTCATATATAAGGTAGGGGAATGCAGCTTGTAAAGGCATCTGATTCTCAAATACAATCTACTTTGTTTTACTATATTTCTGCAATATTGTCTACTATTCATTTTTCGCAATATTGTATATTATTCATTTTTCTATATTTCCTTGATTATNACTTCACTTTTCTATATTTCTGCAATATTTTCTATTATTCATTTTTCTATATTTCCTTGATTATCAGTAACCCGTGTTCATCCTAGAAATAGCTTTAGTTAAAGGATCTAATTCTTTGGTTAAACAAATTGGTTCTGTTACCGGGAATCTGATAATCTTTGTTTGCTTTTCAAGTGATATCCTCTTAACTATGTCGAACTCCAACGACAACAACCAGCAAAGGAGTGGAACCCCAGTTCCATCGCCTTCAGGAACCCCACGTGGTTCAAGGGAAAAATCCCCAGAAAGATCCAATAACAACAATGGTGATAATGATCAAACTGTGGAACAAGATCGTGTAAAGCAAATGATTGCAGAGTATGTGAGCCAAGCTTTGCAAGAATTTGCAAGAGGATTACCAGCAGCGTTACCTACACCGCCGACGCCACCCCCCAATAATACCATCACCACGGAAAATCCTCAATCTGGGTTGGCAAACTCAGGAAGAGGAGATACTCCTAATGAATCTCTCAAAACGAGACCAGGTATATCTAATAACTCAGAATTACAAAATTTACTGCTAACCATGCAAAAACAGATGAAGGAGCAGAACGATCGCATCGAACAAATTCCTAGAGTAACACCTATCATCAAATATGTATTCTCAACAGCCTTGGAAGCCAAGTGCGGCACCCCTGCCCATACCCAAGAAGTTTAAAATGCCTGACGTTCCCAAATATGATGGAACAACTGACCCACGTGATCATGTGACTGCTTTCACTACTGGAGTAAAAGGCAACGAATTAACAAAACAAGAGATTGAATCAGTCCTTGTCAAAAAATTTAGGGAAACACTTACCAAAGGATCCCTAACCTGGTATTCTCTTCTCCCCAAAATTCTATTGACTCTTTTGCTGAGCTTGCAGATTCATTTATAAAAGCACACTCTGGTGCACAAAAAGTTGAGAAAAGAATGGAAGACATATTCAAAATAAAACAAGGAGACACGGAACTACTCCGTGAGTTTGTAGACAGGTTTCAACGAGAAAGAATGCAGTTACCCAGGGTGCCTGATAATTGGGCAGCCATGGCATTTGCAAGCAACCTAAACGATAAAAGCTCAGAAGCCACGAGACGACTTAAGGAAAGTCTAAGAGAATTCCCCGCTACAACATGGAACGATGTATATAACAGGTATAGTACTAAACTCAGAATAGAAGAAGATATCATTGCTCGTTCGACAGATGAAGATCATTCCAGATCCAGACGTCCTGAATCAGATAGAAGATCAGGTAAAAACAGGTACGATCCTTACTTAGGACCCTCGGGACGCGATATTCGTCCCAGGTTCGAAAACACAAGGTCGGACTACAGACCACAAGGAAGAGACGTAGTCTCATCCTCGTCTAGATCAAGAAAATATCGAGATGAACGAACTAGAGGTAATATTCAAATTGGGGACCATACCTTTAATGTAAGTACTACTGAATTTGTCTCAATATTGAGGAACATGGGAGACAAGGTTAAGTGGCCTAAAGAGATGCGATCAAATCCAAATAGAAGCCACCCAGATCACTGGTGTGAATTCCACAATGTTCATGGGCACAAAACTGCGGATTGCAGATTTTTACAAGGTGAAGTAGAAAATTTATTAAAATAGGGCTATTTAACAGAATTGTTTAGTGATAAAGGTAAACATGCATATATGAGGAACAGGCGGGAGCCCCCAAATCCTCCTTCTCCAAAACAAACCGTCAACGTGATACACGGAGGTGAAGAAGTAAACGGAGTGGTCTACAAAACAACCATAAAATTCACAGTTACACATGGAAAATGGTCTCGTGAAAACATGGAAGAGAACGATATAACCTTCGATGATGCAGATATTGACGAATTAATGCTTCCTCACAATGATGCTCTGGTAATATCTTTACTTATTCATGACACTAACGTAAAAAGAGTGTTGATTGATCCAGGCAGTTCGGTCAATATCATTTTTCTAAGAGTCGTGGAAGAAATGCTACTGGGGAATCAAGTAATCCCAAGGGCACGAGCCATATCAGGGTTTGATAACTCTACGGTTATAACAAAAGGAGAAATTGAGCTTAGCACTTATGCTGAGGGGGTGATCAAAAGTACCAGGTTCCAAGTCATCGATACTGACATGGATTATAACGTGATCGTAGGAAGACCATGGATCCACGACATGAAAGTAATACCCTCCACGTTGCATCAGGTAATTAAATTCCCCTCTGAATGGGGGATTCAGCAAATTAGAGGCGATCAGCAGACCGCAAGAAATATAAACTCTACGGTACACTACAATAAGAAAATAGAGGTAGAAGAATCACGAGATAAGGGAATCTCCCAAGTAGGGAACGCCGCCCAAACAGGCATGGAAGAAATTACTACCCAAATAGGTACGGAAGGTAGTATTGTTGAAATAGGTATGAAAGAAAATACTTACGAGAAGGAGAATCAAGTTACCACGAAAGGTGTACTATACCACACAAATGCAGATTCCAGACCAGACGTCATTCATGAACCGAAGGAAGATGAGCACATCAAAACAACTACGGAGGAGCTCAAAGCTGTTCCATTATCTGAACAAATCCTGAACAGAAAGTGTATATAGGCACGAGGCTGGGCCCCGCTCAAAGAGGTAAGTTAATTGACTATTTAAAGGCTAACACAGACTGCTTTGCGTAGTCCCACTCAGATATGACAGGCATCGCACCAGAAGTGATGACTCATAAACTAAATAAAGATCTATCATTCGTACCTGTTAAGCAGAAGAAAACAAAGCAAGGACCATTTAAGAACCAAGTGATCGACGAAGAGGTACAGAAACTCTTGAAGATTGGTTTGATACGAGAGGTAACATACCCTAACTGGCTAGCAAACACCGTGGTAGTACCTAAAAAGAATGGCAAATAGAGAGTATGCGTAGATTATACTGACTTAAATAAAGTATGCCCCAGAGATTCATTCCCATTGCCATATATAGATCAAATGATGGATGCCACAACAGGTCATGAATTATTAAGCTTCTTAGATGCATATTCTAGTTATAATCAGATT
>ML307093.1:4512-26501 GCA_005239505.1 Nicotiana paniculata | reverse complement strand
AATCATTTGCTTTACACGATCTTGTTCCACAGTTTGATCATTATCACCATTGTTGTTATTGAATCTTTCTGGGGATTATTCCCTCGAATCACGTGGGGTTCTTGAAGGCGATGGAACTGGGGTTCCACTCCTTTGCTGGTTGTTGTCGTTGGGGTTTGACATAATTAAGAGGATATCACTTGAAAAGTAAACAAAGATTATCAGATTTCCGGTAACGGAACTATTTGTTTAACCAAAGAATTAGACCCTTTGACTAAAACTTATTTTTAAGATGAATACGAGTTACTGATAATCAAGGTAATGGAGAAAAATGAATAATAGACAATATTGCAGAAATATAGAAAATCGAAGTTGATTGTATTCGAGAATCAGATGCCTTTACAAGTTGTATTCCCCTCCCTTATATAGGAGATTCTTATAACGTACGACTCTTGCTATGGTTACTCATTAATGACTAATTATGACATTAATGAGGCGTTACAAAGGATAACGGTAATTGGGGTTCGGTTACATAACGTTCGAGTAATCAATTGTGGGTCCTTGAATCTGCCCGTAGCTTTGTCTAGATACATTCTCACCGTGTCTCTCTCCCGTTTTGATCAAGTTGAGTTTCCCGTGGCTGATAAGTTTGTGGGTTTACTGAACCGTGCCTCTTTGTACCGTACCTCTTCAAAGAATCACATCCAGCTATCGCGTTTTCCTGTGTCCACGTGACTGGATGAGTTGTCAAAAGCTGGCTTACGTGCGAAACTCTTTTTTACCAATACATTATCGACAAAATTAAGGAGGTCTAGAGTTATGATTTCCCCCATTGTCGAAATCTCCTCCGCTACGTTTCCTATAAATTCGCCTAAGTATTCTCTACCGATCGTGAGTACGTGTCATAGTGCTCTCTTGAGAAACAACCACAATTTACTAGATGTATTCTCTCGAACTACACTAGCTGGCACTAATTCACGGCTCACTACGATCACACTAAGGTTGCATTATTTCTAATCTTGCTTTTAAACCCTCCGTATTAATCTCTCACACACGTTAGGAGTAATGTTGTTAAACAACTACCTATATGTGCACTCTCTCTCCAACAATACACACTAAATAGGCATAGTCAATTGATGGTCATTCAATCAACATCAATAAACACGTAGTTGAACAAGTAGAGAAATTCAACGGCTCAATTATATAAAAATATAAAAAAATTATCCTACAAAAGGTTCCATCAAAATTCTAGATAAGAAATTAGCTATTCATAATAGTATGCACAACTAACAAACTAAAATTCATAACCAATAATAGAAATAGGAAGAAGAAAGTGAAAAACTCTTAGAAGAATTCTCCACCTTGCTCCTAGCGTGTTCTTGCCTCCCCGAAGTCTTCTCTCCTTCTAAAGTAGTGTCTCCCCCTCAAAAGCACGTTTTGGGATGTATTTATAGATACTAGGGTTTGTATGAGGCGAATTCCTTCTTTAATTCCGGATTGGAGAAGCTGGTTTCTTCTGCTCCAGTCTCGGTCTGGTGAAGTGAACCTCGCTTAGCTGTCCAGGACTTTTCAGGTCTATTCTGCTCCGGTTCCGGTCTGACGAAGTGAACCTCTCTTTGTTGTCCGGGACTTTTTTCTTCAGCTCTTTTTTCACCAATTTTTCTCCTATTTGATCATCATTTTCCACATAAGTTTGTTCCTACACATAAGAAACACGTAATGAACATATTTTCACTTCAAAAGCGGTATGAACTCCCGCAACTCACCCAAGAAATAATACATAAACACACTCAAAACATGCATATTCATCCTTTATCAGTTGCTTCAATGTATGTAATATTCAAACTGGGTAAAAGAAATCAGTGCTCAAATTTTGTGAATGGGTTGAGCTTCCTTGTTATGCAGGTGCATGGAGTAAAGAAATATTACGAGTAAACATTCTAATCTTAGATACAGACGATCCAAGGTTCGAAATATGATGCACGATTTATATTAGGCTGAATAACATAGTAAGCCATAGTACTTGTTTTAGTTTGATATCCCAGTCAACCTACTTTACATGTTTTCATCCCTACACTTTATTTGATCAAAGCGTATATTTTAAACCCCTCTGTACCATAATATTATCTCACTAGCTTGACGTCATTTTTTATGTTATATCTACTAAACATACTTAGTATATGCTCTTTCCTTAAAGAAAAAGAAAAGAAAATAAATGCCTCCATCTCATCTCCCTTCTCTCAAATTAGCACCACGTTGTGCTTAGCAGAGCTCAGTTCAGTGCCGTCTCCATCTCCCTTCTCCGTTCCCATCTCTCTTCTCCATCTCACCATTCCGTCAATGAATAATCATTTGAATATATTTACTTTTTTTATTTTCTTACCGAGACTATCTTCAACAGTTGAACCAAGACTAGTAGCATTTGCACTATTAATTTCTCTTTGCTTCTTCTTAGCATATTCAACAGCTGAGCAAACAAGTCTGCTGAAGTCTTTTTTGCTAGAAAGATCTAATGCTAGCATTCTTGAACAACAAACCATTTTCTTGTTCTGTTCTTGAAGCTTTGCAACTTTTTCAAGTGTATTAATTAGATGATTCTAGATTAAATACGGATCAAGAAGTAAACTTGTATTCTTCTAATGAGGAATACAGAATAGTTCATAACAAGTTTGAAGAGGTTAAGCGGTGGGTTATAGGAGCGGGTCAGGGTCATCGGGTATTTTAAAAGATTCGGGTGAGTTTTAATTTAATACAAATAATACACATCGCAGGTTAATAAAATGCCACATGGAGAAGTTAAAGTAACAAAGTTGACCATGTTAGGCCTGTTAGATATAGGGGTAGTTTGAGCCCAAAAAAAAACCTTGGGGTATTTGCAGGCTAAAAGGTTAATAGAGAATATTTTTGAGTCATTTTCAATATATTAGGGGTACTTCGGGCACTTTTTCGTTTGATTTTTATATTTCTTAATCAAAATTATTATATTTGCTCGCTTTTAGAGACGTATAACTACGCACTTTATCTGACTCAGAAAATAAATACCTATAAGCTTGATCAACGATCCTAAAGGTTTCAAATATAAAGTTTGATCAAGTAAAAATATATGGATAAAAATGAGTGAAGTTAGGGAATCAAAATATCAAATCGGAACAAGTATATAGGTCTACTAGGCTATTCGGTCTATATATTAATTAATATTGCAAGATGTATGCCGTCATGGTGGGCTGGTAATTGGCGTACATATAATTCCCAGAGTCATTCATACCCAGAGACGACTTTATGTTGATCACTGGACCTCGTAAATATCATTGTGTGTGTATACACACAAACGAGAGTATATTCAAAAAATAATTATGTTAAATAACTTAGTATCATGAATCATAAAAATTTTTATGGTGTATTGTTTGAATAATTGCTCAAATTTTCTTACCGCAGGAGTATATTCATCAGTCGATTTGATATGATTTTCGGCTTTTTACTTTTCTATTTAGATTTGTGCAGTTCGGTAACTTTAACATCATTCTTTAAAGTTATATTCTACTAATCAAATTTGTAATCATGATTTTTGAAATTAATTTTTCAGACTTAAGAAATTTATTCTATAAGAATTTGTGGAGGACGTGGCAGATGAAGAAAAAGACAAACATATTAAGAAGTGAAGTTTATATCCTTCTAGAATTTGTATTGATATATAATATACTGATGAATATGCAATAGTCTACATGTTAATAAAGAAAGTCTTTAGAAAACTATACATCATCATTACAAGTTAAAACAGTAACAACTGATTCTACAGGTATGATGCAGAATAATACATGTGATTGGTTTAATTTGTTTGATATTAAACAAAGCTCTTAGTCCTTTCGGCACAGCATAAAATAAAGACTGTTCTTGTTACGGGTTTATCATAGCATTTTCAAAGTAGCCAATTCTTGCGATGAAGAGTCCTTTGACATCTGGAAGACTAAGCTTCGACAGAATAAAATAGCAACCATTAGACATGGCGAAATGCACCAAATAAAGATCAAAATTAAGACGGAATGGGTCAAATATATTCATGTACTATGAGAAAAGATTTAAATATACTCCTCGTCATATGGTTTAAATATATTCATGTTGCAATACTATTAGTTTAAATATACCCTCTTTCATTAATCATACGTGACACTGATATTATGTGAGGTGGATGTCACGTGGCATGCCACCTCAATGCTCATAACCCGTTTACCCCTTCCTTCTACTTTCTTCCCATTATTAAAATTTCCTTCAAGGGAAAACAAACATAGGGGAGGAATAAAATGGGTTATGGGTGCTAAGGTGACATTTCAAGTGGTATCCACCTCATCAAATGTCAGTGTCACGGAGGATTGGATGTCCACCTTGGACAAACTTAATGGAAGATGGCTATATTTGAACCAATAATATTACGGTAGGGATATATTAGCATCTAAAGTATAACGAGTAGTATATTTAAATATTTTCTCATAGTACAAGAGTATATTCGGTCCTTTTCCGAAACTAAAATCGGGGCTATCACATCACTATTAATTTCAACCCCAATTTTTAGCTTCTTTGAAACATACAAAAGATGCCATTTTGACGCCCAAAAAATTGTCCAGAACTGGAAATCTATCCCTTTGGATCACCACCAAAACAAGTCTCTACCTTCAACGAAAGTAAATCTCTATACAACTGGCTGTCTAAAAGTTGGTGTGAAGTATAATGAGCAAATTGCATTTGGTCCTTTTAAGTATATAGAGAAAAGAAAGCAATAGAGACACTTTGGCTTAACTTATCTAAAGTAGCTTAAATGCATCAATTGTTGAAAAATACTTCTTTTACATTTGCTTATTTGCTCGTAATAATAAATTTGAACTATTCATATCTTGTACAAAATCTCCAAAATCATTCATTTAAATATTCATGACTCTTTCATATTTACCACCATTCTTTGTTACGACTACACCACCACCACCGTCACCAACCACTCAATCGCCAACTTAAAATCATTAAGACGTCATTCATTTTAGATATTAAGTCTGTATTTTTTTTTTATCTCTCTTCTTTCTTCTGTAATTTTTTGAGATTAGTTTCAAAACTAAATAGATAATTTATGTTTTGATGCAAGTTGAAATTTAGCAGACATGGTTAAAGATTAGTTTCAGAAAATTTTGGTCACTTTAAAATTATTATTTTTGGTAACAAGTGTGAATATTACCATTGATAACAACAATTAAACAATACACCTACAAAAGCACCTAACTCCTCATTAACAGTAGAGTTAGTTCTTGGATTGACTAGTTGCAAAGTAATCTTTGAGTAAAAATCCCACATCTTTGTGCTCTCTTTGAGTGTGAAAACAAATCCATCCTCTCAACTATATCCTTCTTAATTTGTGTAACTATCAGCTCTGTCTCTACAGTTGCTCCTTCAAAAAATTTCCTATTTCTACCTCTCCAAATATGATATATCATGGCTTCCCATAATGCAGCTGCCACCTCCTTTTTGAATCTCTTCCAATACTTTCTGTTGATTTCTTCTAGTCCTTGCTGCACCTCTCCAGCTTGCATGTGCAATCCCAACCAATTTAGAAGACCTTGCCTAATGTCTTGGGTTCTAGTACAATCAATAAACAAGTGTTGAGCTGTCTCATTTTCCTGGGCATTACATAAACAGCAGCTAAAATCCTCTACAAGAACATGTAATTTTTGCAATCTCTCCTTTGTAAGTAATCTTCCTTGAACAGCTAACCATGTGATAAATCTATGCTTTGGTTGAGCTATTGTATTCCAAATGAGCTCTGTGTTTGCTAGTCGATTATGGCTTCCAATAATAGAGTAGTTGCCATTAGAAATTAGTTTATACCTCCCCTGATCATACCATTCCGTCATATCTTCTTTCAAGGAGTTGAGTTTTCTCCAATACCAACTACTGTCTTGAGGAGCTTTGTGTGTCCATATGTTTACATCAATTTTCATATATATGCCATGACCCCATTTCACCCAAAGTGAAGCTTTATTCTCCACCAATTGCCATATTAGTTTTCCAACTGATGCTATATTCCAGTTCCTACACCCTTTTATGTTTAAGCCTCCAAACTTCTTTGGCCAGCTTAGTTTTTCCCATGAAACAAGTGATATTTTCCTTTTTTCCTCTGAACTACCCCAAAGGTAGTCCCTGCACTTTTTATCTACTTCCTTCAGAACACTCTTGTGGCAATATAAAGATGGAGCCCCATAAGCTGTGGATTGAGAATAATACTGCATTAATCACTTGAAGTCTCCCTGCGTATGAAAAATGTTTGGAGTATGTGTAGGTGATTCGACTGGTTATCTTCTCTATCAATTGATAACACTCCATTTTACTCCATTTCTTTGGGGACAGTGGCAGACCAAGGTATCTAATGGGAAAAGACCCCTGCAAGAACTCTGTTATTGCAAGTAATTGCTCATTTAGCTGGTCATCAACACCAGCCATAAAGATATTGGATTTCTCCATGTTAGCAGCTAAACCAGAGACTTTGCTGAAATGTGTCAGTGCTTCATTACCCTTCTCACTGATCCTACATCACCTTTATGAAAGATCATTAGATCATCGGCAAAAATCAAGTGAGTTAATTATTTGAGTTGCTTACACATGGGATGGGATTTGAAATCTGGTAATTAAGTCACTCATACTTTTAAGGATTCTAGATAGGTATTCCATGACTAGGACAAATAGTAGAGGAGATATAAGGTCCCTTTGCCTTAGTCATCTTTTACCCTCAAAGTAACTATAGCTTGATCCATTGACATTCACTGAAAACTTAGTGGAAGTCACACATGCCATGATCAAATGCATGAATTTTCATGGGAAGACAAACCCTATCAGTACTTCATGTAGGAATTTCCAACTCACCATATTGTAAGCCTTCCTTAAGTCTATTTTCATCAAGCATTCTGGAGAGGTTCTCCTATTATAATGCCTCAGTATATCATGGCAAATGAGGACATTGTGCAATATAGATCTTCCTTGTACAAACGCAGACTGATTATCAGCTACTATATGTTGTATAACACTCTGTAGGTTATTGCATATCATCTTGGAGATGCCTTTGTACAACATATTGCGACAAGCTATTGGCCTAAACTTATTAGCATACTTAGGTACACTTACTTTTGGAATTAAAGCAATGTTTGTAGCATTTAGTTGCTTTAGCAGTTTACATTATTGCTCCTGTGATGTCTTTCCCTATAATACTCTAAGCAACCTCAAAGAATCCACTGCCATAGCCATCTGCCCCTAGGCTCTTGTTGCTATCTATTTGGAAAATTGTTTTCTTGACATCCTTGTCCTCAAAAGGCTTGAGTAAGTTAAGTTGAATCTCAGATGTGAGTTTTGGCCCATCACATAAAATGCCTTGTAGTGCTACTGCTCTTTAAGTTGCTTTCTTACCCAGTAGATCCTGATAAAAGTCTAAAAATAATTGAGCAATGGCTTCTGGATCTGACTGCTATTCTCCATTTGCATCCTTCAACTGTGGGGTGGCTTGTTTAAGTTTTTATGTTTAATGATTGAGTAGAAGTACCTAGTGTTGTCATCTCCCAGTTTTATCCAAGTAGCTCTGCTCTTCTGTTGTAGGTACATTTCTGCAAGATAAGATGAGTGTCTGAACTTCGGATACTTCTCCTTTTCTATTAATTGCAACTCTGAATTCAGAAGGTCTTTCCGCAGAAGGCTTTGTGCAAGTTTTAGTGCTGCTCTATCTTCATTCGCCTCTGTTTTAATATTCTTGAAATATTGTCTGTTTATGTTCTTCAACTCCTTTTTCAGCATCTTTAATTTCCTTACCACCTGGAACATCTGACAACTATCAATATTAGTTTCCCAACAACCCTTCACCTTGTCATTGAACATAGGATGTTGGCCCCATACATTGCAAAATTTGAATGATTTCCTAACTTTATGTTTCTCTTCTTTGAGTGTTATTTTCACAGGTCTATGATCATTGATGTCTCTAAGAGGAATTTGGCCTTACTTGGAGGCATTAAGTCAAGCCATTCCCTAAAATGAAGACCTAATCAATCTTGGATTAAATCCTTTGTTCATGTCTGTAATTACAGGTTTATCTACTTCCTTGATATGGAAATTCAACGAGTCCACATGTTTCAATACTATTCTGGAACTCCATAACTTCATTCCAAGTAACCAGATTACCTCTAATCATGTCCTCCATTGTGAGTACAGAGTTTAAAGTCACCTATTAGCATCCATGACACAGTGTAACCAGTAGATTGGCTAACTATGATATTCCATAAATCTCTCCTCTCCTCCCTCGTATTAAAAGCATAGACAAAGGAGATAACAAAGTGAAATTCCATAGGTATGTAGTACGCCTCACATGCAACCATTTGTGCTGTAGTACTAACTGGAGTGATTTTGTAGAATTCAGGCCTCCATGTGATCCAAATCCTTCCATTGTAATATGTATTTAAGTTGGTAGTGTATTGCCACCCACTAAACATTTTACTTTCTACTTGCTCCATTTTCTCTTTTATTTTTGTTTCTAACAGACCAATTAAGCCTGCCTTTTCTTCATTGCAGAAGAGTTTAACATCTTTTTGCTTATTAGGGCCATTTGACCCTCTTACATTTCATACAAGGATATTATCCATTCCCAAAGTGTGGAATGGACTGGCCTCCCACACTCCTTACAGCATCTGCTTGAGTTTTGCTAGAACCCTCTGCGATATATGTTGTTGGCTCACTTGTTCCTTCTTGATATAGTGCCAAGAGTTCCTTTTAACAACCTGATGCTCTTTTGTGTTCTGAATTTTCCATGTCTTCTTTGGAGTAACCCATCCAGTTTTTTCTTGTGGTTCATGTTGACTGCCATGTTCTTGTTCAATAACTTGTTTTCCCTTGATATTGTTGCTTTCCTGATCTTCTTATTGATGTACTGATGGTTTTACTTGTTCTTTGTGCACAGGCTTAGGAGCATTCTTCTTCCTACATACTTCCTCTACATGTCCATATTTTTTGCAATAGTTGCATAATGTTGGCTTTCTGTCGTAAGCTACTTTTTGCTCTATCACATTTCCTTTTTCATTCCTAAACAACACAATATCTGGTAAAACTGCTTTCCTATCCACTTTCACTAACATTCTAGTAAAACTTAAGCCAACCTTCTTTTCTGTATTTCGATCAACCATCAATAGCTTACCTACAAGGCTGCCTATTTTGCTCAAACCTTTAGGGCTCCAATACTTGAACTCCAATCCTGGGAATTTAACCCAAATAGGAACTATGTAAAGTTCTTCTCTGGTAAATTCTATGTCAGGGTTCCAAGCCTTAACTATGAATGGATTATTGTCGAAATGGTATATTCCTCTCTATATTGCCTCATCTTTCCCCGTGGCATTCTCAAATTTGACTAGGAGAATCTCATTTTTAAGCATGATAATATTGTTAATCCCATGTTCCCCCCACAATCTTTGCACATACCCCTGAATAATTGCAAAGGGAGGATGTGCACCTAGAGCATAGCATACTGATGATAGGCTATAATTAAGTATTTTAGTCTCTTATTACACTCTAATTTACTGCATTTTAGTTGATTTTGAGCTTTAATCGCTAGTATTTTGCACTAATTGTGTGTTTTATGCCTTGTAGGAGTAATTTCGAGATATGTAGATGCTATGGAATGAATTCAAATGATTTGGAGCTTTTAGGTCTGAGTAAAAGCCTAATAAATTAAGTCGGAATCGTGTTCGGGGATCAACGAATGACAGTTTAGAATGAACGAATAATCGAGCAGGTATATTATGCACTGTCTAGTAAAATGCACATAACATTTCGACCAGAACTCTATTTGGGCTCCACAATATATAGTTGGAAAGATAATTCAAAGGGTTACAACTTTCATGTTTTACGTGTTTTGAAATTTCCAATAGAACAGGGTGAAAAGTGCACGGCAAGTGCATAGCCGCTCACTGACCGCGCATATGGGGCAGAAAGTGTGAAAAGTGCGCGGCCCCGCACGTCCTGTCCTGGAAAAGTTTCCCTTTTCGCGTAAGAGAAGGTATAATTGTTTGGGCCCAACCCTACTTGGTATATATACATGAAAAAATGATATTTTGAGTACTTTTGACACACTTTGGACCTAAGGAGATAAGAATATACTAGGAGCAAGACGGAGAATTCTTCTACGAGTTTTTCACTTCCTTCTTCCTATTTTCATTATTGGTTATTAATTCTAGTGGTTTAGTTATGCATAGTATTATGAATATCTAATTTTTTATCTAGGGTTTTGATGGAACCTATTGGAGGATGATTTTCCTGTTACGTTAATATAGATTTGCTGTAGCTTTTTCTCTATTTGTTCAACTACGTTTATATTGTGGTTGGTTGAAGAGCTCTCAATCGACTGTGCCTATTTAGTGTCTATTACTCGGAAGAGAGTGCATATTTAGGTAGTTGTTGGACAACATCACTCCTAACGTATATGAGGGATAAATACGAAGGGTTTAAAGGTGGGATTAGGAATAACGAAACCTTGGTGGGATCCAAGTGAGCTATAACTTAGTGCCAGCTAGCGTAATTCGGAAGAATATGTCTAGTTAATTGTGGTATTTACTCGGGAGAGAATTACGACACACAGAAAGATCATGATAGGTAGAGAAAACTTAGGTAAATTTAATAGGAAACGTAGCGGAAAGGATTCCGACAATAGGGGAAATCATAACTCTAGACCTCATTAATCTTGTCTCCAATTCTTATCCTTGTTAATTGATAGTTTTACTGCTTCGTAGTATTTGTTAGTTAATTATATAAAAATAAACATTATAATCTTTATAATTAGGAAATTGTTTGGACTTGTGTTTATTAGCGATATTGAACAACTGTAGATGAGCCTTAGTTCTCTATGGGATTCGACTCCGGACTTGTAAATCAGATTATATTTGCAACAACCCCTTAGTTTTTTTTATAAGGCATAGTTGGACGTGATCAAATTTTGGTGCCATTGCCGGGGAACTAACGGTGTAGCTGCAGGTGTACATATTGCTAGGTTTCAAGTTTGAACTTTTATTTTTATTTTTTGTATTTGATTTTTTTTTTTAAATTTATTTTGTGTTACTTGTTGATTTTGAAAACATGGCATCTTGGAATTGTGAGAGTTTTGATGTTTATAATTCTACTTTTAATCCTCCTTATGCAAATTGTGAAGAAAACCACCCATGAAAATATTATCAAAATATTTCCGAGAGCGAGTTATGTGCACCAACTCAATCTTATATGTGGAACGTATATGATATGTGTGGTGGTAAACATGATCACTTTTATGGTTGTGCTTATATTTATTATCTTCCTCCAACCCCTCACTTTGATGGTTCCTCTTTTTCTTGTGAAGTTAATAGGAACAAAGAAACCAGGGATGATGACCTGAAACAGATCAAGGATATGCTACGATGCCTTGTGGAACAAAATAATGAGAAATAACTGCACATACAAAGGCATGATGCTATGATTCGCAACCTGGAGGCACAAGTGAGTCAATTTGTTGAAGCATTTAATGCTCAACAAGCCAATGTTGGGGATAGTAGCCAAGAAGAGCATGAAGTAGATACTGAAATTGAGGTTCAAATGGAGGAGGTCAGAGTAGAACACCAATAATCTAACCAACTAGAATTTGAGGATGTCGGTGTTGAAGAAGTAATACTAGAGTCAACCAGGGACGTTGAAGATACAAATTTAGTTGACTTTAGTGTGATTGGTGTTGAGGAGGTCATAAATTTTGAAGTTCATGTATTTGAGCGTGTTGGACCTCATTCCAAACACTTCTCTACATTATGTTCAGATGGTGAAATGGAAATTGATCTGTATGAGCCAATTCAAGAGTTAAAGGAAGAGGTAGATGAGCCCTATATTCTGAAATTTTCAAGGCCGTCTAGGAAAAATGACACTCCTTGGTTGAAAGCCAAAAAGTTCATAAAGTATCATTTAATTTTTGGCTCGCAACAATTTGTATCACCCCAAGAGCATGATCACAGAGCAGAACCAAAACTTGGGGTCCAATTCATAAGTTCGAAGTGGAGGCAGAAAGTGATTCATGCCGTGCCGCGACGTTAAATCAAGCGCTTGTTGGGAGACAACCCAGCTTTACTGCTTTCTTTTATTTTTTATTTTTTTAATTATATTATGTTTGTAGTGCGATTTTTGATTTTCTAGGAGTATGGAAAGCAAAGCTATTAGAAGGATGCAACATCAAACCAGATGGTTGGAACTAAGTGTGAGGTACCCGCACGAAGGACCGGGCCTGGGAGAAGTCTGAGTACCCCATGAGCTACTAGTGCTTCGACTTTTGGTCTACCAGGGAGTTTCTTTTAACCTCTTGTATGTATAGGTGTGCATTGGAGACAATGCACAATTTTAAGTGTGGGGTGAGGAGATTGTATGGGTGACTTTCTATGCTATTTTAGTTGTGTTAGTTTAATTGAATAATGTTTTTTTTTCGATGCTATTTTAACTGCGCTAGTTTAATTGAATAATGTTTTTTTTTTCGAAAAATAGAAAAGATTGGACTTTTCTCGACGATGGTTCTCCTAGACAGCTTTCTTGAGGGATTTAAGTCTAAAGAAAAAAAAAGATTTTCTTTGTAGGTAGTGTAGTAATTCTCCCTTGGTTTTTCTTTGTGCCGCGGTTCTTTTCCAAGGGTTTTGTTTGAACCGAGTGTAGTTAATTTTATTTCTTTAGGAGTAGGATTCATTGTGAGATAAATTGAATTGAAGTAAGATCTCTTGACTTTGTTAAGCCCTGAGAATAGTGAGCACTTTGGTTGTGACGCTTAGACTCAGTTTTTGACTCTTGTATAAGTACCTTAAATTGTATAAGCTTAACTTTGCTTAACTGCTTTGACTAGAGTGTCTTGATGAAACCAATCATGTGTGAGTTGTGTGCCATATGTGTAAGGTTTGATGTCTAGAACTTGCTCCGTGTGTTTGCAAAGCGAAATAGTAATTTTGTTCAGTCTTGGAAGTGATATAGGCATTTCTTTGTTGAGCCCGATATATATAGTTTACCCTCTTAATTGTTATGTAACGTAGTTAACCCCTTTGAGCCTGTAATCTTGTTTCTTTGGCAACCACGTTACAAGCCTTACCCTTTGTTTGAATTAACCATCTATTTGAACTTTTTCACCTCTCATGAGCACTTGAATTGTTATGAACTTTGTAAAAGTTAAAACGTGGGTGGTTGGTTTGGCTTTTGAGTGGAACTAATGAAATAAGGAGAAAGGTGCATTGTTTTGAAAAAGTAAGAGTCACTTGAATTGAAAAAGAAAGAAAAGAAAAAAATAGTTGTATTGTTGTGAAAAAAAATATTTCTTGATAAGTGATGACTCTTGATGTAATTGTGCTTAAAGAAGTATGGAGTTAATATATATTGATGTGAAGGTGGAGTTATGGTTTCACATAAGTGTGGGGTTTTAAATGTTAAAGCGTATGTATTAAAGTGCTTAGGGAGGTGTAGTCACATCTAAATATATCATATCCGTCCCGCAGCCATTACAACAAAATAAAGTCCTACTTGATCCGAGACTGAATGAGCTCGATTAGTAGAGTAGTACACTACGGGCAAGCCTATGGTGTATCTTTTGTGTCATATGAATGTTATTTCTGAGAGTGAGTGAATACTTTCTATCTTGAGTTCCTAAGTATTCTTAAATTTTATTGTGTTGGAACTACTCTCTTTTGTTGTGTGAGGGAACTTGATTTATGAAGGAAAGGTAATGTCAGTAACCTATATGTTAGAGTAAGTGATTGAGTTGTGAATAATGCATGGTACTTGTGATTCAAATCTTGAGGTGAAGATGTTACGCTTTTGTGCTTAGTCTATTTTAAATATTGTTGGTGTGATGAGTTAGGAGAATTGTTTAAAAATGTCGTGTCTATATAAAATGTAGTCTGATTGCTCGAGGAAGAGCAATCATTTAAATGTGAGGTATTTATGATAGGCTATAATTAAGTATGTTAGTCTCTTATTACACACGAATTTACTACACTTTAGTTGAGTTTGAGCTTTAATCGCTAGTGTTTTACACTAATTGTGTGTTTTATGCCTTGTAGGAGTGATTCCGAGATATATAGATGCTATAGAATGAATTCAAGTGATTTGGAGCTTTGAAGTCTAATTAAACCCAAGGAATTAATTCGGGATCATGTTCGGGGATCAACGGATGAGAGTTTAGAACGAATGAAGAATCGAATAGGTATATTACGCACTGTCTAGTAAAATACACATAACATTTCGACCAGAACTCCATTTGGGTTCCACAATATATGGTTGAAAATATAACTCAAAGAGCTATAACTTTCATATTTTTCGTTTTTTGAAATTACCAACAGAAGAGGATAAAAAGTGCGCGGAAAGTGCGCAGCCGCGCACTGATCGCGCATATGGGGCAGAAAGTGTGAAAAGTGCGATGCCAAGTGCGCAGCCGCGCATGTCTTGTCTGGGAAAAGTGTCCCCTTTCGCGTAGGAGAAGGTATAATTGTTTGGGACTGACCCTACTTGGTATATATACAGGGAAAAATGGTATTTTGAGTACTTTTGACACACTTTGGACCTAAGGAGGCAAGAACACACTAGGAGCAAGACGGAGAATTCTTCTACGAGTTTTTCACTTCCTTCGTCTTATTTCCATTATTGGTTATGAATTCTAATATTTTAGTTATGCATACTATTATGAATAGCTAATTTGTTATCTAGGGTTTTGATGGAACTTATTGGAGGATGATTTTCCTATTACGTTGATATAGATTTGCTGTAGCTTTTTCTCTATTTGTTCAACTACGTTTATATTGTGGTTGGTTGAAGAGCTCTCAATCGACTGTGTCTATTTAGTGTGTATTACTCGAAAGAGAGTTCATATTTCGGTAGTTATTGAACAATATCACTCCTAACGTATATGAGGGATCAATACGAAGGGTTTAAAGGTGGGATTAGGAACAACGAACCTTGGTGCGATCCAAGTGAGCCGTAATTTAGTGCCAGCTAGCGTAATTCAGAAGAATATGTCTAGTAAATTGTGGTATTTACTCGGGAGAGAATTACGACAGTCAGAGAGATCATGATCGGTAGAGATAACTTAGGCAAATTTATATGAAACGTAGCGGAAAGAATTCCGACAATAGGGGAAATCATAACTCTAGACCTCATTAATTTTTTCTCCAATTCTTATCCTTGTTAATTGGTAGTTTTACTGCTTTGTAGTATTTGTTAGTTAATTAGATAAAAAAAATATTATAATCTTTATAATTAGAAAATTGTTTGGACTTGTGTTTCTTAGCAATATTGAACAACTGTAGCTGAGCCTTAGTTCTCTGTGGGATTCGACTCCGGACTTGTAAACTGGATTATATTTGCAACGACCGCTTAGTCCTTTTTATAAGCATAGTTGGGCGTGATCACACACAACTGAAGTCCTCCAAAATTCTATTTCAGATGTAATGTCTTCCATCTCAATTTCTACAATTAAATTCTCACCTTGCTTAGCTGGAGGAACATACTCTAATTTGAAGCTGACATTTGAAATTTTTGAGATGTCAAAGTTATCCCAATTGAAGCCTTTTCTTCCCTGTTGCTTCTTCTTCTTCCCCTTCATCCGCCCATGATTTCTTCCCACAACTTTAAGGATTGTTTTTCTTACCGCCATTAGAGTCCTGTACCACTTCATTTCACAATTACTGAGCATGCAATTGCTGGCTTTTCCCATTTTCAGATGATTTGGTTACTGTTTCATCCAACTTTCTCTCCCTTAAGGTTTTATTTCGTGAGTTACTTGTTGCATTTAGTGCCTTTTGCCATCGTTGTGATTGCGATGAAGATGCTTGTGACATTAGTGCCTTCTGAGATGGCACGCGAGTTCTCTTGCCGATGACTGGCGTGTGTTAGTTAACATGCACCGAGAGAACGAGCCATTTTGAGAACACTTTAAAATTATAACAAAATGGTTTTACATTCCTGTAATTGTAGTTCAGTAACTTAATCTAAATACTTGTTTGAATATTTACTCTCTCCCTATTTATTCCATCTTTATTACGATGTGTTTATTGTCTGCATATATCTAATCGAATTAATCGTTTGAAAGAGGAAAGAATGTTGAGTTCGAATCCCTAAACTAATACCAACTCTGTTTTGAAAAATGATCATCCGCTTTTCTGTTGCCAAACCTTGTTTTTAAGTCAAGTTTCTCCTTTATATAAGTATTTTTCTTACATTGCCCATGTTTTACTAATCCCTAGCCAGCCTTTCACCTATTTTATGTGTCTAATACTCCCTCCGGTCCAGTTTAATTGTTTTTTGGTTGTTTTCACACATATAAGGGAATCCATTTTTTAACATTAATTAACAATGAAATTGACCATATTAATATTAGTTTATTCAATGAAAATATAACAATACTCCTAGGTTCTTTACTCCAATAACAACTTTGAAAAAAAGAAGTTAATTCTTTTTAATATTATGAATTATTGAAAAAATCAAAAAATCAACTAAAGTGGACCGAATGAGTATGTGTTTTCTTTTAAAGGTTGCTCGTCATGTGCTAGTACCAATTATTTGTTCATGTCTGAGTCTGACCTCATATTTAAAACGCTATTTCCACTCTTCACTCTCCACATACCACTGTGTGTACATAGAAGAATGTTTGTCAATTGTTTTTTTTTTGCTCTTTACAAATTTATTTTTAGTTTTATGACTATCTCTTTTTTTACATATGGGAGATTTACTTTTACACGTACGAGATTTATTTTCTTTGCACAAGAGATTTAAAAAGGTAATTTTCTTAAATTCAATATTGTAAAGGGACATTATGTACAAATAGCAACAAATAAATACTCTTATTTTTTATTTTTTTTGCATAAACAGTGTTGCTAGCGATAGTGAATACTCTAGAATTAAGGAATGCATTGTAATCACTGAAAATTATACACAAAAAATTTAGTCGTAAATTAAACTCTAGGAGAAATAATCACAAACCATGAGTCAACTTTGTTTGTTCGTTTTTATTAAATAAATTTTCTTTCCTGGGATTTCATACCCCAAAATCGTTTGTTTCTCCCCCCTCTCAGAATCTCAACTCTCTCTGTTGCAATGGTACATTGTCAATTTCAATATGCACGAGAGATCAAAATAATTAGACCAGTAATAATACAGCTGTATATGAATTTCAAGAATGGATTAGAAAGAAATGAGAGTTAAAACTTTGGCCTAATACAAAAAATGGGTTATGAAATTTCAGATTTCTATCAGAGCCAGACTGAGTGTATTAACTATCAAAATCCACCCAGTCTCCACATATTAACATTTTCTCAGAGTGCTGCTACAAGAATATTTACAGGAGTTGCTGTATAGCCCTGTGATCACCTTCCATTTAAAACTCTGGGTTTTCTACCGTTTGATCGTTTTCTAGAGGGAATGATGCCATTAAAACCTTCATATTTCCTTTTCAATAAGCCATTACTTAGATCTCCACAATTTCTGTCAAACTTGACAATGTTTGTTACAATGGCATGAACCATGATTTCACTTTTAGGAACCATAATGACCGTTTTCTCAATAACTGCAGTCTGTCCACAGTGAGGATCCACGATGGCTCTTTCTCTTAGATTCTGTAATATGGAATCCTTATCATCCTTGAACAAGTGTGATGAAATCTGCACGAGAGAATAAAACGTTAATAATCACCCCTCAGACAATCATCAATATTCTTCATAAACAAGAATAGTAGACCGGTCACAAAACATACATAGAAAAGATTAAAGGGTTAGGCCAGTTCCCATATCATTCCCAGCGCTATGCCCTAAAAAAGGAGAGGACAATCTAATTGTTCTTTTACTGAAAAAGGGAATGGGATGAAGAACTGGACTGCAAGTACAGTAGTTGTTGCCAGTGCATATATTGAAATATTGTCCAATCGTGTTTCTCATACTTCTCCAGCTTCTAGTTTCACAACTTATTTTGATCAGTAATCAAAAAGATTTTCATTAACTACAACAGCCAAGCATTAAGATAGCGCTGGGCAATACAAAAGTTCATCCCTTTACAACAATGGTCAGTTCTGAAGAAAATTTATTATTCAATTACTATATTGCACATGTTTTAGTGGGGTCTCAAAGAAAGTTGTGATTCTCAGAGAAATAAAGTTAGAATAATTTTGATTCTAGACAAGTGGTCGCGGGGAACACAAAGCAGCTTCAGACATTGATTCCAATCAGATCACAAAATTCTTCTTACAAAATCAATGCAATGATATGTATCATTAATCATGCCACAATTAACTCAAGTTATAAATCCGTTGGTCCAGTCACTAGGGGCCAAAGACTAAAGCTAGATTGTTTGCTAAGCAGCCTTGGGGTCAAGTCAAGTGCCACCAAAATGTGTCTTTTCTAGTTGTACCGTTCTACCCAGACCACAATTTGCACGTTAACCAATGATTTGCCTCCATCAATGAGCATCGCTAGGTACACTCGAATCTCGCCACTACAGGTGATCAATCAGCCACAGCTTCAAATTCAAAGAGATAAGCTCACTCAGTAAAGGACCTCACAAGTCAAGAATGCCATTAAACATGAGTCAAACCATCTTATCTTGGTAGCGTGGTAGTAATCTAGTCTACTCTGCTCATAGGATATGCTGGCATGAAGTCTGGAACTATACTTTTGGTTACAATAACCAGCCTAGGAAATATCTTTACCACTTGGTGCAGAAATAGTTTCTAGCCGCTCACCAAATTTACCAAGAGGCATACTAATTATAGTAGAAAATGCTACGGCATCCCCAAGCCTAAGGGAAAATGGCGGTGGGGCATAAAACAATGTCTAGAACATTGTGACTCTGCAGAAGATCTACACTCTATGTTTTGAAGTTAAAACGAGCATGAGTTATCATTCTTTCAGTTTTCACAGAGGAGAATGAACGCTAGCATGGAATTGGCTAGGCACAGTTTACCAATAATAAATTAATATAGAAGTCATAACAACTCCATAGTGTGGGATAATATTGGGTATGTTGTTGTTGTAGAAGTCATAACAAAGTAGTCTTCCATAAGTTATCTGATAAGCATTAAAACAATGTGGCCAAGATTAACCAAAGCTAGGATGGTTGGATGAAGAAAATTGTCTTCTCACCTGAAAATCAACTGGAATCTTGATTTCAGCCAATGAACACATGCAACCATCACTGAAGTTCAATTTCAACTTAACGTTAAAAGGATTTGCAGTCTTAACTGTCCGCCTGACAAGCAATAGGAGTTGAAAAGAATGTTTCAAGTCTGGGAATTTATAACATTAGTGAACATATGAAATAAACCCTCACCAATAATTAAAAGGGAAAACTGGCATATGCCGCTGAAATAAATTCAAAAATTTTGATCAAGAAAATCAACAGTCACTTTATTTCTTTTTTTTTTTCCTCATCAATAAATTTGATTTTAACATGCTATTTTTTTATATCAACTCGGAAGCTGTTGAACAGATATTCATATTACTTCTCATTTTCCTTTTTCCATTCTATTATGTGTCCAATTTATATTTCTTCATTTTTTTCCTTTTAGGTATGTTAGACCGTTTAGAGTAATGCGAAGCAAACAAGAGAGGAAAAGGCAATGATTGTTAGAATTATTTTTGGGTGCTATAGTTCTTGGCCCACAATGATAACATCCTTTTTTTTTTTTAAAAAAAATCCCACAACTTCTGGGAAACATCAGATCCAGATTGGTAGACAATCTAGTTATCATTTTCTACGTGATATCAAATGCCTCAAGTAGACAATCTTGAATAACTAATACAAGAGCAAATTTTTTGACTTATTGGAGAAATTATGCCAAAAGAGTATGTATAACAGAGGCATATCGAGGTAATCTTTCACGCAGATTATTACAGCTTCAAGAATTATGAAACTACCTTTTTAGCTGAAGAGGTTGTTTATGCAGAACAGTTGCTTTCATGTTTTGACATTCTGAAAAAGAAACCTACAATTCCATTTCAAAAGCAGCAGAGATGTTATCATAGTAGACCCAGAAAGTTTAAGAGGGCTAAGGACTAATACTAATGACAATCATTAAGTGAAGGAGAAGAAAGACAGGACCTGATTTTAAATGAATCCTGCAAATTAGACAAAGGACGATAAAACGAGCATTGTAACAAACAACTTCCATTACTCACTGACAATTCAAAAAGGTCTAAGCTACTCACAGTCAGCTCAAAAAGTAACTGCTTCATTAAAGTGACAGAAAAAACTCAGAGGTAAGATGAAGTAGCTTTTACGGTAGGACTATTTCACACTCCTTTTTACTTAGCACATCCCTGCTCACATTTTTAGAGCCCATTTATCATTGTCGTCTCTTGGTTCATAGGGTATCACAACAGATTCCTAAAGCCTTCGATCTGCATCTCAAACAAGAGATGCACAGGATAAATGAACAGAGCTAGAGATCCTCCAAAGAGGCAAGACCTAACTAATGAATTCATTGTTTTTTTAAGGAAAAGGCTGCAAAAGGAAGGTCTAACTACTTCGATCTTACTGCAAGTATACAAGGCCATTTCCCCAAGCCTCAAAGTGATGGATCATTTAATTCTCAATCAAGTCTACATCATAAATCAAATATATCAAAGGAAAAACTCATAACGGCTGTGGTCTATCAGTGGATAATGCTGCCACTGAATATGCAATTGATGCACCCACAACAGCCACTGTTACTGCCTGCTATTAGTTTCCGTGTTTTTTTCTCTTTCTAGTTTCTAGTTTGTTGTTTCTTGGAGCTTTCACAGCAACAGTAAGCCTCCAAAACTCTATCTTCTAGAAACACATACATGCTTATTCAACATAATCAACAGAATCTGTGGATGCAGCTATTAACTCACCTCTACAGATTTGATAAAAGGCAATGGTGCCCTATTTCCATGGACACTTGCCACATTAAGGGTCCAATTTACATATTTTTTATCTGCAAAAAAAGTAAATCAGATAGATAAAAAGACATATTTAATGAATGACCTACTCCAATGAGGACCATATTTAGAAATTTGATCAGAACTCTCTTCTATTTTCCATACTACTACTTCTGGCCACGTCCAATATTAATTTACCAGATATGTTAACGCAGCAAAAATAATAAGCTGTATTTTTCACTTCATTTAAAGGAATTCCTAGACAAATTCTGGGTTTCAAGTTGGAGGAACACAAAATGGTAGTAATTCTTCGACATCTTTCCCAAATATTCGACAAGAACTAAGGTATACACGTGTAATTCCCTTCTTCAATTTTTCACTTGTATCTGCAGAAGATGAAGAAGAATTGACCAAATTTTCACAAACTGTAACTTGCTTTGTGCAAATTGACATGCACCGATATTGCTTGCAAAATGAAAATCACAGTGCAAATGAAAATGTCTTTTCAGCTCTAGGACTTCAGAATGCCAAACGAACAAATGAAAAGAAACAACTATAAACCCAGTATAATCCACAAGTGGGGTCTAGGGAGGGTAGTGTGTACGTATATCTTACCCCTACCTTGAAAGTAAACAAATGAAAAAAAGATAAGCACAAGTCCAGGGAAGTTACCAAGACTTAAGGCCTGAGTAAAAATGGTCTGGAGAAGATCAATTCTAATAAATGGTGGGATTCGCAGACTAAGGAATTCCATGACTCCTGCAATTACCTGTTCATAGCCATATTAGTAAACATTCTGGAAACAGGATCAATCAAAACTATTAATCTTTTTCAGATCAAATACCGCACTGAAAAACATATGTGAACATGTGAACAAAGCGCAATACCTAAGTGGAGTAAAAGAATCAACGTCATTGTTCAGCTATTGATTCTGTAGAATAAGCCCAATATGTTTACTAAAGCTATCAAAAACATGATCCATGGTGTCATAAATGGTAGTAGAGGTGGTTCAGGAGCCAGCAAAACTGTTTGTAACTCACATTAAGGACATTGAGGTTCTTTTTTTTTTTTTTTTTTTTTTTT